>RXID01015076.1:52500-108072 GCA_005019695.1 Trichopus zeylanicus subsp. travancoricus
CTCCTATTGCTACCACTACTATGACTGCTACTTCTGCTACCACTACTACTACAATTATTAATATTAATACTACTGTTGCTGCTGCTACTGCTACTCCTACTACTATTGCTACTACTACTACTTGTGCTACTATGACTACTACTTCTATTACTCTTACTACTACTACAACACTAATACTTCTATTGTTGTTGCCACTACAACTAGTGCTACTACAATAACAATTGTTGCGACTACTGCAACTACAACTTCTACAACTACTGCTGACGCTATTACAACTAATACTTCTGTCGCTGCTTTTGCAACTACTACAACAACTACAATTCCTCTGAGTATGACTACTACTACTTTTGCGACAACAACGACAACTTCTTCTACTACTACTAGTACTTCTGCTTTTGCTGCTGCTGCTACTACAACTGCTATGGCTACTACTACAACTGCTGTGGCTACTACTACTACTACTACTACTGCTCCTCCTCCTCCTCCTCCTCCTCCTCCTCCTCCTCCTACTACTACTACTACTACTACTACTACGACGACGACGACTACCACCACTACTACTACTATTACTACTACTCCTATAGCTCTTATTAATGCTAATACTACTATTATTAATATTATTGCTACTATAACCACTATTACTACTTCAACTACTCCTAGTACTACTTCTCCTACTACTACTACCACTACTACTCCTATTATTGCTACTATTTCTACTACTTCTAATGCTACTTCTTCTACTACTCCAACCGTAATAACTATTACTGCCACTGCTACTACTGTCGTAACTGCTACTAGAACTACTACTACTACTACTTCAATAACTACTACTACTACTACTACTACTACTTCAATTACTACTACTACTACTACTAGTACTTCTACTGCAACTCCTACTACTACACCTCCTCCTACTACTACTATGACCACTATTAGTAATGCTACTATGATTGCTACTACTAATACTAATACTATTACTACTACTACTACTACTACTACTTCTACGACTACTACTGCTACAATAACTACTACTACTAGTACTCCTACTCCTATTACTATTGCTACGACTACTACTACTGCAGTTGCTAATACTACAACAACAAGTACTACTACTACTTCTACTTTTACTACTACTTTTTCTACTACTACTACTACTACTTGTACTAAACCTACTACTACGACTACTATTACTACTACTACTCCTACTGCAACTGCTACTACTCTCACTACTATGAGTACAACTAACGCTCCCACTCTCATTGCTACTCCTACTCCTACTACTATTACTACTACTACTACTACTACGACTACTACTACTACTACAACTGTTACTAGTAGTAGTAGTAGTACTACTACTACTACTATTACTACTACTTCTACTATTACAGCTACTACTACAACTATTACGACTACTACTATAACTACCAGCAATGCTACTGCTAACATGACTACTACTATTACTACAATTACTACTCCGCTACAACTGCTACTACTAGTAATACAACTCCAACTATTACTACAACTACTACAACTACTACTACTACTACTACTACCACTACTACTACTACTAGTACTAATTCTGCTAGAATGACTTCTACTACTTCAACTACTACTACTCCAACTACTACTATTACTATGACCACTACAACTACTACCCCTGCTACTACAATGACTACTACTCATCCTACTACTATAATCACTCCTACTACTCCTACTGCTACTACAATGACTACTACAACTACTACTACCTCCACTACTACTATTACTGCTTCTGCTACAACACCACTACTAAAACTACTACTTCTAGCACTACTTCAACCACTAATACAACAACAATAACCACTACTACAACTATGACTACTCCTACAACTGCTACTACTACTCCTGCTGTTGTTACTACTACTATTCCTACTACTACTACTACAATAATTTCTACTGCCACTACTACTACTTATGCTGTTGCTCCTACTACAACTCCTCCTCCTACTACTACTCCAACTACTTCTACTCCTACTATTACTTCTACTACTATTACTACTACCATTACTACTAGTTCTCGTAGTCCTATTACTGCTCCTACTACTACCCCTACTACTAGTACTACGACTAATATTGCTACTACTCTAACTACTATGACCACTACTATTACTACTACAATTACTATTGCTACTACTACTCCAATCACTCTTACTACTACTACTCCTCCTACTACTACTAGTACTTCTACTATTATAACTGTTACTAGTACTAGTGCTAGTACTACTACTACTACCACCACCACCACCACCACCACTTCTACTACTATTGTTGGTCCTAGTGCTTCTACAAGAACTACTGCTACTGTTGCTACGGCTACTGCTAAAAGGACTACTAGTACTACTACAACTACTAATCCAACTACAACTATTACTCCAACTACTAGTACTACTACTACAACAACAACTACTAATAATAATAAGAATAACATAGCAACTACTTCTACTACTACTACGACTACTTCTATGACTACAACTACTACTATGACTACTACAACTACTACTACAACTACTATAACGACAAGTACTACTACTACTACAGCTACTATCACTACTAGTACTCCAATAGCAACTAAAGCTTGTCCTACTTCTACTAATACTACTACTCCTACGGCTACTACTACAGCTCCTACTGCTACAACTACTACTCCTACAACTACTACTACTCCTACTAAAACTACTAATACTGCTACTACTACTACTACTACTACACTACTTCTAGTACCACTACTAGCAATACTACTGTTACTACAACTGCTGCTACTACTATAACTACTGCAACTACTACAACAACTGTAACTACTGCCACTGCGACTACTACTACTATCACAACCACTACTACTACGACTCCTACTACTACTAATACAACAACAACTACTTCTACTACTAAAACTACTACTACTATTGCTACTACTACAACTACTACTACTATTACTTCTGCTACAACTTCTACTACTACTACTACTTTTAGTAATAATTCAACTACAACCACTTCAACTACTAGCACTTCTCCTAATACTACTACTACTACGACTACTATAACTACTATCCCCACTGCTACAATGACTACTCCTCCTACTACTACTATAACTCCTACTACTGCTACTAGTACTACAATGACTACTACAACTACTACTACCACCACTACTACTATTACTGCTTCTACTACAACACTATTACTAAAACTACTACTTCTAGTACTACTTCTACTACTAATACCACAACAACAATAATTACTACTACTACTACTACTCCTACAGCTACTACTACTACTACTACTACTATTACTCGAACTTCTAATACTATAATACTTATTAGTAGTACTACTACTATTACTACTACTACTACTACTATTACAACTGCTAGTGCTCTTACAATCACTACTACTACTAATGCTAGTGATACTGTAAAAATGACAACTACTACAACAACAGCTAATCCAAACACAACTGTTACTCCAACTACTAAAACTACTACTACAACTACTACAACAACTAATAATAACAATAAGAATAAGAATAATACAGCTGCTCCTTCTACAACTACAACTACTACTATGACTACTACAACAACTACTTCTACTACTATTCTACTACTTCTACTACCACTACTACTAATACTACTGTTACAACAACTGCTACTACAACAACAACTACTACTATTACTACCACTGCCACTACTATTACTCCTACTACTCCAACTACTGCTACTACTACTACTACCTCTACTTCTACTACTACTACTCCTACAACTACCACTATTGCCACTACTTCTCGTACTACTACTACTACTACTACTACTACTACTCTACTACTACTACTACTACTAATAATAATAATAATACGACTACTATTACTACTACTAGTAGTACTAGTACTACTAATACTATTACTACTGCTACTACTAATATTGTTACTACTACTGCTGCTACTACTACTACAATTACTATTACTGCTACTTCTACTAGTACTAGTAGAACTACTTTTGCACTACTATTACAACTACTGCTCTTACTACTACTACTACTACTACTGCTACTACTACTGCTACTATTACTTTTGCAACTTCTGCTACTACTACTATTACTACTACTCCTACTATTAATCCTACTACTAATACAAGTAGTACTACCTCTACTGCCACAACATCAGCAACAACAACAGCAACAATGACTACTGCCACTACTATTATTTTTGCTACCACTATTATGACTACTACTAGTACACCTACTAGTACTACTACCAGTACACATACTAGTATTACTACAACTACTAATACTACCAAAGCTACAACTACTACTCCTACTACTGCAACAACTGCTACTACTCTATTGCTACTACTACTACTACTAAAACTACTGCTACTACGACTACTCTATTACTACTACTACTGCTACTACTACTACTACTACTACTACTACTACTACTACTATTACTACTACTACTACTACTATCACTACTACTACTATTATAGCTACAGCTCTTATAACTAGCATTACTACTACTACTACTACTACTATTACTACTGCTACAACCATTACTATTGCTACTTCTACTACTACCACTATTACTATTACTACTTGAACTACTACTTCTACTACTACTACTACCACAACATTAACAATAACTACTAAAATAACTACTATGACTTCTGCTACAACTACGGCCGCTACTACTACTATTACAACTACTGCCACTACTGTTGCTGCTACTACTACTGCTATAACAACAATAAAAACAATAATAATAATAACAACAACAACAACTACTACTACGATGACTATGACTACTACTTCTACTGCTACTACTATTTGTACTTCTACAACTACTATAACTAATACTATTGCACCAACTTCTACTGCTACTCCTACAACACCTACTACAACTACTACTATAGCTACTACTACTACTACTTCTACAACTCTTACTACTACCACTACAAATACTTTTGCTCCTGCTACTACAACTACTGCAGCTACTATAACTACTACAACAACAACCACTACTACTGCTACTACCACTACTACTCCTAGAAAGTCGACCACCATCTAGTGAAGAGCTCCGTGAAATAACGACAACCACTACAACTACTACTAACTGGCTACTTCTACTGCACAAACTACTAACTAGCCAACTGGTACAAACTACTTGCTTCTAATACTACCCAGCTATTGCTACTAGGACTTCGAGTACTACTTCCATTACTACTAAATAACGACTCTAACACGTAAACTACTCTACTTAGCTTATATACTACAATAACAACAACTACTACTACTGCTTGTGCACTACTACTACTATTACTACTACTACTACTACTGTTACTTGGGTACTACTACTGCTAACTGTGTACTACTACTACAACTACTTGTGTACTTTTCCTACTACTACTACTATTATTGCCACTAGTACTACTACTACTACTACTACTACTACTACTACTACTACTACTACAACAACTACTACTATTATTAATACTACTATGACTACTACTACTAGTACTACTGCGACTACTACTACTACTACTGCTGTTGTTGCTGCTATTACTACCACTAGTGCTACTACTACTACTACTTCTTCTTCTAATACTACTCTTATTACTGCTACTAGTACTACTGCAACTATTACTACAAATACTACTACCACTAATACTACTACTACTACTGCTACTAATACTATGAAAACTATGACTACTACTATTATAACTACTTATGTTGCTACTACTACTACTACTACTATTACTATGGTGAGTACTACTACTTCTTCTACTGCTACTACTATTTCTATTACTATAGCAACTACTTCTACTACATCTATTACTACTTGTCGTAGTTGTAGTAGAAGTAGTAGTAGTGGTAGTGGTAGTGGTTGTAGTGGTAGTAATGGGAGTAGTAGTACTCGTAGTAGTAGCAGTAGCAGTAGTGGTACTAGTTGTTATTATTGTAGAAGTAGTATTAGCAGCAATAATAGTAGTAGCAAGAGTAGTATTTGGTGTAATAGTAGTAGTAGTAGTAGTGGTGGTATTATTATTATTATTGTTATTATTATTATTATTATTATTTTTATTATTATTAGTAGTAGTAGTAGTAGTAGTAGTATTAGGAGGAGGAGGAGGAGGAGTAGTAGTAGTGGTAGTAGTACTAGTAGTACTAGTAGTAGTAGCAGTAGTAGTAGTATCAGTACCAGTAGTAGTAGTAGTAGCAGTGGCAATAGTAATAGTAGTTGTAGATGCAATAGTAGCATTATTGGTAGTAGTAGTAGCAGCAAAGGTAGTAGTAGTTGCAACAGTACTACTAGTAGTAGCAATAGCAATTATAGTAGTAGTTATAGCAATACCAGTAGAAGTAGTAGTTATAGTAGTAGTAGCAGCAGTAGTAGTAACAATAGCAATAAAAATAGTAGTAGTATTAGTAGTAGTAGCAGTAGTGGAGTAGCGATTGCAGTTATAGTTGCAGAAGTAGTGGTCGAAGCAGTACTATTAGTAGTTGAAATAGCAGCAGTATAGTAGTAGTAGTGGTAGCAATAGTAGTTGTTGTTGTTGTACGAGTTGAAGAAGGAGTAGTAGTAGTAGCAGTCATAGGAGTAGGGGTAGGAGTAGGAGTAGTAGTAGTCATTGTACTAGTAGTAGTTGATCTTATTATAGTAGTGGTAGTAGTTGTTATTGTAGGAGTGGTAGTAGTAGAAATTATGGTAGTAGCAGCAACACCAACAATAACAATAGAAGTAGTAGCAGTAGTAGTTGTTGTAGTGGTAGTATTAGTAGTAGTAGCAGGAGTAATAGTAGTAGTAGGAATAGTAGTAGTAGTTGTACTAATAGTAGTAGTAGTAGTCATGGTAAAAGTAGTAGTAGGAGTAGGGGTAGGAATAGCAATAGTTGTAGTAGTAGTAATAGTACTAGTAGTAGTAGTAGTAGATGTAATAATAGTAATTGTTGTTGTTGTACTGATAGTAATAGTAGTAATGGTAGTAGTAATAGTAGTATTAGTAGTACTAGTTGTTGTTGTAGTTGTAGTAGTAGTAATGGTGGAAGTAGTAGTAGTGGTAGGAATAGTAATAGTAGTAATAGCGATAGTAGTAGTAGTAGTAATTATCGTATTAGTCGTAGTAGTAGTAATTATTGTTGTTATTGTTGTAGTAGTATTAGTAGCTGTAGCAGCAGTAGCAGCAGTAGTAGTAGTAGCAGTAGTAGTAGTTGTTGTTGTTGTTGTTATAGCTATAGTAGTAGTAGCAGTACTACTAGTAGTTGTTGCAGTAGCAGTTGTTGCCTTAGTAGTAGTAGTAGGAGTGTTTAGAGTAGTATTATTAGTATGACTAGTAGCAATAATAGTAGTAGTAAGAATAGTAGTTGGAGCAGTAGTAGCACTTGCAGTAGTCATAATAAATAGTAGTAGCAGTAGTAGTAGTAGTGGTAGTAGTTGTAGTAGTAGTAGTAGTAGTAGTAGTTGTAGCAGTAGGAGGAGGAGGAAGAGGAGGAGCATAGTTGTTGCGATAGTAGTTATAGTAGTAGTCGTAGGGGTCATACGAGTATTAAAAGTAGTATTAGTAGTAGGAGCAGTAGTTGTAGTAGTAGTAGTAATAGTAGTAGTAGTAGTAGTATTAGTAGCAATAGTAGTAGCTGTAATAGTTGTAGTAGAAGTAGCAATAGTAGTAGTTGTAGTACTAGTAGAAGCAAAAGTTGTAGTAGCAGCAATAATAGCAGTAGTGTAGTAGTAGTAGGAGGAGTAGTAGTAGTAGTAGTTGTAGTAGTAGTAGTTGTTGTTCTTGTTGTTGTTGTAGTAGTAGTAGCAATAGTTGTAGTAAAAGGAGTAATGGTAGTAGCAATAGTTGCAGTTGTAGTAGTAGTGTAGTAGTAGTGTGGTAGTACTAGCAGTAGTAGGAGTAATAGAGGTTGTAGCAGCAGTAGTAGTAGCAGTGGTAGTAGTTGT
Source organism: Trichopus zeylanicus subsp. travancoricus (assembly GCA_005019695.1). Classification (NCBI taxonomy): domain Eukaryota; kingdom Viridiplantae; phylum Streptophyta; class Magnoliopsida; order Dioscoreales; family Dioscoreaceae; genus Trichopus; species Trichopus zeylanicus. Next base: position 60,460 of record RXID01015076.1, read on the forward strand.
AGTAGTTGGAGCAGAAGTAGCAGTAGTCATAATCATAAAGCAGTAGTAGGAAGAATAGTAGTAGTTATTATTGTTATTGTCATAATTGTTGCAGTAGTAGTAACAGTAGTATTAGTAGTAGTTGTAGTAGTAGAAGTAGTAGTGGTAATAGTAGCGAAAATAGTAGCAGTAAGAAGAGAAGTAGAAGTAGTAGTGCATGTGGTCGTAGAAGTAATAGTAGTAGTAGCTAGAGTAGAGGTAGTAGAAGTAGTAGTCGTACTAGTAGTAGTAGTAGATGTAGTAGTACTAGTAGTAGTCGCAGTAGAAATAAAAGGAGCCGGAGGTGGAGGAGCAGTACTAGTAGTAGTAGTAGTAGTAGCAGCAGCAATAGCAACAGCAATAGTAGTAGTAGAAGTAGTAAAAGTAGTAGTAGTATTATTTGTAGTAGTAAGAGTATGGGTAGTAGCAGTAGCAGTAATAATTGTATTTGTAGTAGTAGTAGTAGTAGTAGTAGTAGTACTAGTATTAGTAGCAGCAGTAGTATCAATAGTAGGAGTAGCAGTAGTGGTAGTAGTAGTAGTAGCAGCAGCAGCAGCAGTAGCAGCAGCAGCAGTAGGAGAAGTTATAGCAGAAGTGGTAGCAGTAGCAGTAGTCTTAGAAGTAGTAGTAGTAGCTGTATTAGTTGGGACAGTAGCAAGTGCCAGAGGAGGAGTAGTAATATCATTATTAGTAATAGTAGTGGTTAGAACAATAATAGTAGAAAGAGTAGTACCTATAATAGTAGTAGTAGCAGTTGTATTAGTTGTATCAGCTGCAGTGGCTTTATTTGTTGTTGTATAAGTAGTAGTACTAGTAGTTATAGCACTAGTAGTAGTAGTAGCTATTGTAGTAGCAGTATTAGTAGTAGTAGTCATAGCAGAAGTTGTAGTAGCAGAAGTAGGAGTAGTAAAAGTCATAGCAATAGTAGTAGCAGAAGCAAAAGTAGTAGTAATAATAGTAGTAGTAAAAGTAGTAATAGTAGCAGAAGTACTAGTAATAGTCATAGCAGTAGCAGTAGCAGTAATTAGAGTAATAGTTGTAGTAGTGTTGGTCATAGTGGTAGTAGTAGTAGTTGAGTTATTAGCAGTAGTAGTAGTAGCGATAGTAGTTGTTGTAGTAGCAACATCAAAAGTAGTAGTAGTAGTAATCATAGAAGTGGTAGTAGCAGGAGTAGTATTAGTAGTAGCTGTTGTAGTAGTAGAAGTAGTAGTAGTAGCAGTAGTCATTGTAGTAGAGGTAGTAACAGTGCCAGTGTTATAGTGAAAGTATTATTAATAGCAGCAGTAGTAGCAGTATTAGCAATAATTGGAGTAGTAGTAGTAGCAACAGTAATAGTTGTAGTGGCAGTGTAGTCGTAGTATAGTAGTAGTAGCAGTAGAAGTAGTTGTAGAGGTAGTAGGAGTAGTTGTAGTAGTAGTAATCGTAGCAGTAGTAGTAGTAGTAGAAGTAATAGTAGTAGTAGTAGTCATAGCTGTAGTAGCAGTAGTAGTTGCTGTAGTTGTAGTAGCAGTGGTTGTAATAGTGGTGTAGTAGTAGTAGCAGTAGTAGTTGTGGTAGAGGTAGTAGTAGTAGCACTAATAGCAACCGTAGTAGCAGTAGTAGTAGCAACCATAGTAGTAGCAGTGACAGTACTAGCCCCAGTTGTAGTAATATTATTAATAGTAGGAGTAGTAGTCATAGTAGTACTAACAGTAGCAGTAGCTAGAGTAATAGGAGTAGTAGTACCAAGAGTAGTAGTAGTAGTAGTAGTAGTAGTAGAAGAAGAAGAAGTTGCAGTAGTTGTAGTAGTTGTAGTACTTGTAGTAGTAGGAATAGTCATAGTGGCAATTGGATTATTAGTAGTAGTTGTTGTTGTTATTGTTGTAGTAGTAGTATTAGTGGAAATTGAAGTAGTAGTAGTAGCAATAATAGTAGCAGTGTAGAAGTAGGAGTGGTAGTAGTAGTAGTAGTAGTAATAGTAGTAGTTATAGTAGCAGTGTAGCTATTGTGTAGTAGTAGTAGTAGTAGAGGTTGTCGCAGTAGTAGTAGTAGTAGTGGTAGTAGTTCCTATAGTAGTAGTAGAAGTAGTAGAAGTCGTAATCATAGTAGTAATTATTGTAGTTACAGTAGTTGTAGTAGAAGTGACAGTAGTAGTAGTAGTGGTGGTAGTAGTAGCAGAAGTAGTTGCAGAAATAGTAGAAGAAGAAGGGGTAGTACATGTTGTGGTAGTAGCAGTAGTAGCAGTAGCAGGAGTAGAAGTAGTAGTAGTAGCAGTAATAGTAGTAATAGCAGTAGATGTAGTAGTACTGATAGTACTAGTAGTAGCAATAGTAGGAGGAGGAGGAGGAGGAGCCATACTACTAGTAACAGCAGTCATAGTACTAGTAGCAGTAGTAGTAGTAGAAGTAGTAGAAGTAGTGGAAGTAGTAGAAGTAGTAGCAGGAGTAGTTGCCGAAACAGGAGAAGTAGAAGGTGTATTACATGTTGTGGTAGCAACAACTGTAGCAATAGTAGGAGTAGAAATAGTAGTAGTAGTAGTCATAGCAATAGTAGTAGGATATGTAGTAGTACTAGTAGTACTAGTAGTACTAATAGGAGCAGGAGGAGGAGGAGGAGGAGCCGTACTACTAGTAGCAGTAGTCATAGTAGTAGTAGTAGTAGTAGTAGTAGTAGTTGAAGTTGTAGAAGCAGTAGTAAATGCAGTTTATGTAGTAGTATCAGTAGTAGTAGTAGTAGTAATAATAGTATTTGCAGTAGTAGAAGTATTAGTACTACTAGTATTAGCTATAGAAATTGTAGCAATAGTAGTAGCAGTACTAGTAGTAATTGTTGTTGTAGTAGTAGTAGTAGTAGTAGTAGCAGATGTAGCAGTAGAAGTACTAGTCACAATTGTTGTAGCAATAGTAGTAGTAGTAGTCTCAATATTAGTAGTAGCAGCATTAGTAGCGGCAGCAGTAGTAGTAGTCTCAGTAGTAGTAGTAGTAGTAGCCGTATTAATAGTAGTAGCAACAAGAGCGGCTATAGTAGTAGCAGTAGCAGTAGTCGTATTAGTAGTAGTAGGAGCAGTAATAGTAGCAATTGTTGCAGCTGTACTAGTAGTAGTAGCAATTATAGTAGCGTTTCTACCGCAGTGGCTATATTTGTTGCAGTATAAGTAATAGTACGAGTAGTTATAGTACTAGTTGTAACAGTAGTAGTTATTGAAGTCGCAGTATTAGTTGTAGCAGTCATAGCAGAAGTTATAGTAGTGGATATAGTAGTAGCAATAGTAGCATTAGTTGTAGGGGTGGTGGTAGCAGTAGCAGTAATAAGAGTAGCGATAGTTGTAGTAGTAGCAGCAGTAGTAGTCATACTAGTAGTTGTAGTCATGGCAGGATTAGTTATAGTTGTAGTAGTAGTTGTTGTTGTAGTAGTATAAGCAGCAGTAATAGTAGTAGTCTTAAAAGGTGCAGTAGTACCAATAGCAGTAGTTGTAGCAATAGTAGTAATTGTAGTATTAGTAGAAGTCAAAGTACTAGTAGTAGCAATAGTAGTAGTAGTGTAGTAGTAGTAGTCATAGGAGTAGTAGTAGTAGTAGTTGTTGTTGTTGTTGTTGTTGCAGTAGTTGTAGTAGTAATAGTAGTAGTAGTAGCAATAGTATTAGCAATAGGAGTAGTAGTAGTAGTAGCAATAGTTATAGTTGTAATAGTAGTGTTGTAGTAGTATGGTAGTAGTAGCAGTAGTAGGAGTAATAGAGGTTGTAGCAGCAGCAGTTGTAGCAGTGGTAGTAGTTGTAGTAGTTGGGGCAAAAGTAATAGTAGTCGTAATCATAGTAGTAATAGTAGCAGGAGTAGTAGTAGTTGTTGTTATTGTTGTAGTAGTAGTAGTGGTAGTGGTGGTAGTAGTTGCCAAAGTAGTAGCAGTAATAGGAGAAGTAGTAGTAGTAGTAGTAGCTGGGGTAGAAGTGTAGTCGTAGTAGGAGTAGCAGTTGATGTACTAGTACTACTAGTAGTCATAGTAGAAATAGGAGGAGGAGGTGGAGGAGCAGTACTAGTAGTTATTGTAGTAGTAGTAGTAGTATAAATAGAAGTAGTAGTAGTAACAGTTGAAGTAGTAGTATTAGATGTAATAGCAAGGGTAGTAGTAGCAGCAGTAATAGTAGTATTTTTAGTAGTAGCAATACTACTCCAACTACTATTAGTAGAAGTAGTATCAATAGTAGCAGTAGCAACAGTAGTAGTAGTAGTAGTAGTAGTAGTAGTAGTAGTAGTAGTAGTATTAGTAGTAGTAGTAGCAGAAGCAACAGTTGAAGTTGCAATAGAAGTAGGAGCAGCAGCAGTAGAAGTTGTAGTAGAAGTAGTAGTTGCAACAGTAGTAGTCACAATAGTTGTAGTTGTAGTAGTAGTTGCAGTAATAGTAGTAGCAGTCTCAATAGTAGTAGTAGTAGCAGCAGCAGTTGTAGTAGTAGAGTAGCAGTCTCGGAAGCAGTAGTAGTAGTAGCTATATTATTATTAGTAATAGTAGTAGTTGGAGCAGTAATTGTAGAAATAGTAGTACCTGTACTAGTAGTAGTAGCAGTTGTATTAGCTGTATCAGCCATAGTGGTTCTATTTGTTTCAGTATAAGCAATAGTACAAGTATTAATAGTACTAGTAGTAATAGTAGGAGCTATTGCAGTCGCAGCAGTAGTAGTAGTAGTCGTAGCAGAAGTAGTAGTTGTAGAAGTAGCAGCAGCAGCAGCAGTAGTAGTAGTAATAGGACTAGTAGTAGTAGTAGTAGTAGCAGCAGTAGTTGTCATACTAGTAGCAGTAGTTGCGGTGCGAGTAGTTATAGTAGTAGTAGTTGTTGTTGTTGTTGTAGTAATAGTAGTAGCAGCAACAGTAGTAGTCGACGTAGTAGTAGTAGTAGTAGTAGTAGTAGTAGTAGTAGTAGTAGTAGCACTAGTAGTAGTAGTAGTTGCAGTAGTAGTAGTAGCAGCAGTAGTAGCAGTGGTAGCAGTAGTACTAGTAGTAAAAGGAATAGTTGTAGTGATAGTAGTAGCCATAGTAGTAGCAATTATAGTTGTCATAGTAGTAGTTGTTGTTGTTGTAGTAGTAGTTGTTGTAGTTGTAGAAGTAGCAGCAATAGCAGAAGTACTAGTAGTAGCAATAGTAGCAACAAAAGTAGAAGTAGCAGTAATAATAGTAGTAGTAGAAGTAGTAGTAGAAGTAGCAATAGCAGTAATAGGAGTAATAGTTGTACTAGTGTTTGTCATAGCAGTAGTAGAAGTTGTAGTAGTATCAGCAAATGTAGTAGTAGTAGTAATCATAGTAGTAGTAGCAGCAGGAGTAGTAGTAGTACTAGTAGTACTAGTAGTAGAAGTAGTAGTTATTATAGTCGTAGCAGTAGCAGCAGTAGTAGTAACAGTGGTAGTAGTAGTAGTAGTAGTAGTAGTAGTAGTAGTAGTAGTAGTAGTAGTAGTAGTAGTTAGTATTACTAGTAGTACTAGTAGTAGTAATTGTAGTCGTAGAAGTAGTAGTAGTAGCAGTAGTAGTAGTCGCAGAAGTAGTAGCAGTAACAGGAGAAGACGTAGTAGTAGTGGTAGCAGCAATAGCATTAGTAGTAGTAAATCTGGTAGTACTAGTAGTAGTAGCAGTTGGAGGCGGAGGAGGAGGAGGAGGAGGAGTAGTAGTTGTCAAAGCAACACTAGTAGTAGTATTAGTAGTAGGAGTAGCAGTAGTAATAGTAGTAGAAGTAGTCGTATTAGTGGTAGCAGTAGTAGCAGTAGGAAGAGTACTAGGGGAAGTAGCAGCAGTTGTAGTAATAGAAGTAGTAGTAGTAGTAGCGGTCGATATAGTAGAGGTAGTAGCAGTGGCAGTGGTTGTAGTAGAAGTAGTATTAGTAGTAGTAGTAGTAGCCGTATTAGCAATAATAGTAGTAGTAGTGGTAGTAGCAACAGTGGTAGTTATAGTAGTATAGTTGTAGTATAGTAGTAGTAGTAGCCGCAATTGTAGAGGTAATAGTAGTAGTAGTAGTAGTAGTAGTAGTAGTAGTCATAGTAGTAGTTGTAGTAGTAGTGGTAGTAGTAGTCGCAGTTGTAGTCATAGTTGCTATAGTAGTAGTAGTAGTAGCAGTAGTTGTCGTAGTGGTGTGGCAGTAGTAGCAGTAGTAGTGGTGGTAGAGATAGTAGTAGTAGTGGTAATAGCAGTTGGAGTAGCAGTAGCAGTAGCAACCGTAGTAGTAGCAGTAATAGTAGTAGCCCCAGTATTATTAATAGTAGTAATAGTAGAAGTAGTAGGAGTAGTAGTATTAATAGTAGTAGGAGCAGTAGTAGTAGTAGGAGTAGTAGTACCAGTAGTACTAAGAGTAGCAATAGTAGTAGAAGTAGAAGTAGTAGTAGTAGTAGTAGAAGTTGTAGTAGCAGCAGCAGTAGTACTTGTAGTAGTAGGAATAGTAGTGGTAGCAATAAGATTAGTAGTAGTAGTAGTACTAGTAGTAGTAGCATTAGTAGCTATAATTGTAGTAGTCATAGTAGTAACAGTAGTAGTAGTAGTATCAGTAGAAGTAGAAATAGTAGTAGTAGGAGTGTAGAAGTAGGAGTGGTTGTAGTAGTTGTAGTAGTAGTTGTTGTAATAGTTGCAGTAGTAGTAGCAATAGTGGTGGTAGTAGCAGTAGTAGTAGTAGTAGCAATAGTAGTAGTCGTAGTGTAGTAGTAGTGTAGTAGTAGTAGTAATAGTAGTAGTAGTAGAGTTTGTCGCTTTAGCTATAGTAGTAGTAGTAGTTGTTGTCGTAGTAGTAGTCGTAATCATAGTAGTAGTAGTAGTAGTTGAAGTTGCAGTCGTTGTAGAAGATGTAACAGTAGTAGCAGTAGTAGTAGTAGTAGTAGTAGTAGTCGTAGTAGTAGCAGAAGTAGTTGCAAAAATAGGAGAAGTAGAAGTGGTAGTACATGTTGTTGTGGTGGGAGTAGTAGTAGCTGGAGGAGTAGAAGTAGTAGTAATAGTAGTTGTAGTAATAGTAGCAATAAATGTCGTAGTACTAGTAGTACTATTAGTAGTAATAGCAGGAGGAGAAAGAGGAAAAGCTATACTACTAGTAGCAGCAGTCATAGTAGAAGCAGTTGTAGTAGTAGAAGTAGCAGTAGTAGTAGTAGAAGCAGTTGAAGTAGTAGTGTCAGAAGTAGTCGTAAGGGCAGTAGTAGTAGTTGTAATAGTAGTATTTGTAATAGTAGTAGTAGTAGTAGTAGGTAGTAGTACTACTACTACTAGTGTTAGTTGTAGCAGTAGTAGCAATCGTAGTTGCAGTACTAATAGTAGTAGTAGTAGTACTTGTATTAGTAGTAGTAGCAGCAGCAGAAGTAGCAGTAGAAGTGGTAGTCACAGTTATTGTAGCTGAAGTAGTAGTAGCAGTAGCAGTCTCAGTAGTAACAGTAGTAGCCATATTTGTAGTAGCAGCAGCAACAAGAGCAGCAATACTAGTAGCAGTGGCAGTAGTAGTAATGGAAGTAGTAGGAGCAGTAATAGTGGTAACAGTAGTAGCTGTACTGGTAGTAGTAGCAGTTATTGTAACTATTTCAGCCATAGAGGCTGTATTTATTGCAGTATAATAATAGTACGAGTCGTTCTAGTACTAGTAGTAATAGTAGTAGCTATTGCAGTTGTTGAAGCAGTTGTAGTAGTCATAGCAGAAGTTGTAGTAGTAGATATAGTAGTAGCAATAGTAGTAGTAGTAGTAGTGGTAGTAGTGGTAATAGCAGTAGTAGTAGTAACAGCAGTAGTAGTAGTAGCAGTAGTAGCTGTAGTAGTAGTAGTAGTTGTTGTTGTTGTTCTTGTTGTTGTTCTTGTTGTTGTTGTTGTAGTAGTAGTAGTATTAGTAGTAGTAATAGGAGTGGCGGTAGTTGTAGCAGTAGCAGCAGTAATAGTCATACTAGTAGTAGTAGTCCTGGTAGGAGTAGTTATAGTAGTAGTAGTAGTAGTATTAGTAGTAGTAATAGTAGTAGTCTTAGAAGCCATAGTAGTAGTAGCAGTAGTAGTTATAGCAATAGTAATAGCATTAGCAGTAGCAGCAGTAGTTGTCATAGTCGTAGTAGCAGTAGCAGTTATTATAGTAGTAAACGTAGCATCAGTAGTATTAGTACTAGTAGGAGCAATAGTAGAAGCAAAAGTAGAAGTAGAAGTAATAATAGTAGTAGCAGAAGTAGTATTAGTGGTGGTGGTTGTAATAGCGGTAGCAGCAATAGTAGAGGTATTAGAAGTAGTAGTAGTAGAAGTAGTAGTAGTAGTGGTTGTAATCATACTAGTAGCAGTAGTAGTAACTGTAATAGTAGTAGTAGTAGTAGTAGTAGTAGTAGTAGTAGTAGTAGTAGTAGTAGTAGTTTTAGTAGGAGTAGAGGTAGTAGTAGAAGAAGTAGTAATAGTAGTAGCGGAAACAATAGAAATAGTAATAGTTGTGGTTGTAGTAGTAGTAGTGGAAGTAGTAGCAGGAGGAGGTGGTGGAGGAGGTGCAGGACCGGTATTAGGAGTGGAAGTAGTAGCAGGAGGAGGTGGTGGAGGAGGAGCAAGACTGGTATTAGTTGTAGAAGCAGTAGCTGCAGCAGCAGTAGTAGTAGTGGTAGTAGTTGTAGTAGAAGTAGTAGTATTAGTAGTAGATGTATTAGTAATAGTTGTTGTAGTAGTAGTAATAGTAGGAGGAGTAGTAGTACCTATTGGAGTAGTAGTAGTAGAGGTAGTAGTTGTTGTAGTATTAGAAGTAGTAGTACTAGTACTAGTCTCTGTAGTAGAGATAGTAGTAGTGCCAGTAGTTGTAGTTGTTGTTGTAGTAGTAGGAGTAGTAGTAGTAATAGAAGGAGTTGGAGTTGTACTAGTTGTTGTAGTAGTAGTAATATTAGTCGTAGTAGTACCTATGGTAATAGTAGCAGCAGTAGTAGTAGGTCAAGTAGTAGTATTAGTAATAGTAATAGTAATAGTAGTAGTTTTATTTTTAGCAACAGTTGCAGTTGTAGTAGTAGTACAGTAGTAGTGTAGCAGTAGTAGTAGTAGTAGCAGTTGTTGTAGGGGTGTAGTAGTAGTATTAATAGTAACATTATAGTAGTTGCGGTAGTAGTAGTTGTTGTTGTGGTAGTGGTCTAGTAGTAGTAGCAGTAGTAGTGGTAGAGGTAGTAGTAGTAGCGGTAATAGCAACAGTTGTAGCAATAGTAGGAGCTGTACTAGTAGTAGTTGTCATAATGGTAGCAATCGATGCAGAAGTAGATGTAGAAGTAGTAATAGCAGTAGTAGTAGAAGTATGGCAGTAGAAGTCATCATAGTAGTAGGATTAGAAGTAGAAGTAGTTGTTGTAGCAATAGTAATAGTAGTAGTAGTAGTGGCAGTACTAAGAGTAGCAGCTATACCAGTTGTAGTAGTGATAGTAGTAGTTGTTGTAGTTGTTATACGAGTAGTGTTTGTTTTAGTAGAAGCAGTAGTGGCAGTGGTAGTTGCATTAATAGTGGTACTAGAAGTCATAGCAGTAGTACCAGTTGTAGTAGAAGAAGAAGTAGTCACAGTAGCAGTAGCAGTAGTAGTTCTTGTAGTAGTAATTGTAGTAGAAGTAGTAGAAGTATTTGTAGCAGTAGTGGTACTAGCATTAGCATCGGCAGCAGGAGCAACGACAGCCGTGGTAGTACTAGCTTGAGTAGTATTATTAGTTGTAGTAGCAGCAATAGTAGTAGAAGTAGCAGAAGTAGTAGAAGTAGCGGTAGTAATAGTAGCAATAGTAGTAGTGGTTGTAGTAGTTATAGTAGTAATAGTAGTAGTCATAGGAGTTGTAGTAGTGATAGCTGTTGCTGTGGCAGCAACAATAGAAGTAGTAGTAGTAGTAGAAGTAGTAGTAGCAACAGCAATAGTAGTCAAAGTAGTATTAGTCATAGTAGTAGTAATAGTAGTAGTGGCAGTAGTAGTAGTTGTAATAGTATTCACAGTAGTAGCAGAAGTTGAAGTAGTTGTAATAATAGTAGTAGTAGTAGTAGAAGAAAAAGAACTAGTAGAAGTAGTAGTAATAGCAGTAGTAGCAGTAGGACTAGTCATTGTAACTATAGTTGTAATAGTAGTATTAATATTAGTAGTTGTTATAGTAGTAGCAGCATCAATAGTAGTAGTTGTCGTAGTGGTAGCAGTAGTAGTAGTCCTGGTCGTAGTAGCAGTTACAACTATTGCAGCAGTAATAGTAGCAATAGTAGTAGTAGTAGAAGTAATAGCAATAGTTGCCATAGTAGCAGAAGTCTTATTAGGGGGAGTAGTAGCAGCAGTAGAAGTAGTGGTAGTAGTAGTAGTGGAAGTACTAGTACTAGTAGTAGTGGTAATAGTAGGGGTAGTTGTAGTAGTAGTAGCAAGAGTAGTAGCAATAGTAGTAGTAGCTGTAGTAATAGAAATAGTAGTACTAGTAGTAGTAATAGGAGGAGGAGTAGTAGTAGTTGTGGTCATAGTATTAGTAGTAGAATTACTATTAGCAGTAGCAGTAGTTGTAGTAGTAGCAGCAGTCGGAGTAGTAGTGGTAGTAGGAGAAGTAGTAGTAGTTGTTAATGCAGTAGACGTAGTAGTAGTAGTAGTAGTAGTAGTAGTAGTAGTAGTTATAGTAGCAGTACTAGTAGTAGAAACAACACTTGTTGTAATAGTAGTAGTGGCAGTAGCAACAGTAGCCGTAGTAGCAGCAGTAATAGTAGCAGCAGTAGTAGCAGTAGCAGTAGTAGTTGTAGTTGGAGAAGTCGCAGTTGTAGTAGTGGTCTCAACAGCAATAACAACAATAGTTGTATTAATAGTAGCAACAGCAGTAGAAGTAGTAGTAGTCGTATGACTAGTTGTAGTAGTATTTGTAGCCATAGTAGTAACAGTTGAAGTAGCTACTTTACTAGCAGCAGTAGCTGTTGTTGTTGTTGTAGTGGTAGTATGAATAGTAGTAGTATTAGTAGTAGTTGTTGTTGTAGTAGTAGTAGTAGCAAGAGTAGTAGCAATGGCACTAGTTGTTACAATAGTAGCTGTAGTAGTTGCAGTAGTAGCATCAATAGCAGCTACAGTAGTAGTAGCAGTAGTATTAGTAAGGGTAGTAGCAGTAGCAGCAACAGTAGTAGTTGTAGTAGTAGTTGCAATAGTAGTTGTCGTAGTAGTAGTAGTATTAGTAGCAGTAGAATCAATAGTAGCAGCAGTAGTAAGACTAGTAGTATTAGCAGTAGGAGCAGTAGTAGTAGTAGTAGCAATAGAAGAAGCAGTAGTATTAGTAGCAGTAGTAGAAGGGGTAGTCGTACTAGTAGCTGAAGCAGCAACAGCAGCAGCAGCAGCAAGAGAAGAAGTAGTAGTAGTAGTAGCAGCAACAACAGTAGTGGAAGTTACAATCTCAGTAGCAGTAGTAGTAGAAGCCATATTAGTAGCAGCAGTAGAAAGAGCAGTAGCAAGTGTAGTAGTAGCAGTACTAGTAGTAGTAGCAGCAGCAGCAGTAATAGCAGCTATAGAAGTAGCAGTAGTAGTAGTAGTACTAGTTGAAGTAGTAGTAGCAGCCGCAGTGACTGTAGTTGTTGGATTGAAACTAGTAGTAGTTATTGTTGTAGTAGTAGTAGCAGCTATAGCAGTAACAATATTAGTACTAGTCATAACATAAGTTGTAGTAGTAGAAGTAGTAGTTGTAATAGCAGAAGTAGTAGTCGTGAAAGTAATAGGACAAGTAGTAGCAATAATAGTAGCAGTAGTAGTCATAATAGTTCTAGTAGAAGTAATAGCAGCTATTATAGTAGTAGCAGTAACAGTAGTAGTGCTAGTAATAGTAGCAGCAGTGTTAGCAGATGTAGAAGTTGTAGTAATGATAGTAGTAGTAGTAGTAGTTGTTGTTGTTGTAGTAGTAGTAGTAGAAGTAGTTGTAGTAGGAGCAGCAACAGCAATAGTAGTGGTAGCCGAAGGATAAGTAGTAGTAATAGCAGCGGAAGTAGATGCAGTAGTAGTTGTAGTAGTAGTCGTGGTAGTAGTAGTACAGATAATAGGAGCAGAAGTAGTAAGAGGAGTCGTAGGAGGAACGGGTGTAGTAGCAGTAACGGGTGTAGTAGCAACAACAATAGTAGGAGTACTAGTAGGAGTAGTAGTAGTAGCAGTAGGAGTTGTTGTAGTTGTAGTAGGAACAGTGTTAGGAGTAGCAGCAGTTGTAGCAATAGTACTAGCAGTAGTAGCAGTAGTAGTAGCTGCGATTGTAGCGGTAGCAATAGTCGTAGGGGCTGCAGTATTAGTATTAGTAGTAGTAGTATTAGTAGTAGTAGTAGCTGTAGCAGTAGTTTTTGCAGCGATAATAGTAGTACTAGTAAAACTAGCAGTAATAGTCACAGTAGGAACACTATTAGCACTACTTTTGCCACTACTATTGTTGTTGTTGCTGCTACTACTATTACTATTGTTAATGCTACTGCTGCTACTACTACTACTACTATTACTACTACTACTACTACTGTTACTACTACTGCAACTACTGATACTACAACTTTGGCTATTAACACTACTACTGCTACTACTACAACTACAATTTTACTACTATTACTATTGCTACGGTTGCAGCTGCTATTGCTACTGTTGCTACTACATTTACTACAACTACTACTACTTCTGTTGTTACTTCTAGTACTGCTTCTACTACTACAACTACCACTACTTCTGCTACAACTACCACTGCTATTACTACTCGTACTTCTAGTACTACTGTTTTGCTACTACTGCAACTATTGCTGCTGCTACTACTACTATAGATATAACAACTATGACCACTACTATGACTATTACTACTACTTCTGCTACAACTGCTGCTACTATGATTGCTACTACTACTACTACTTCTGCTACAACTTCTAATACTACTACTATTACTACTGCTACTTCTACTTCTATTAATACTACTACAACAATAGCTACTACTACTAACTCTACTACTACGGTAGCTACTACTACAACAAATACTACTACTACGGCTGCTATTTGTTTAACTACTTGTACTTCTACTCATACTACTGCTGTTATTAGTACTGCTAGAACTGCTACTACTACTAATACTGTTGCTGCTACTACTACTACAACTACTAGTACCACTACTACTAGTACTAGTACTGCAACTATTGGTACTGCTACTGCTGCTAGTAGTAATCATACTACTACTACTAAAACTTATACTGCTAATGCTATTGCTACTACTTCCTTTCCTACTACTACTACTTCGGCTACTAGTACGGTTACTACTGCTAAATACTATTACTACTACTAGTGCTAATATTACTACTACTGCTACTGGTTCTACTACCACTACTACGACTGGTACAACTGCGACTACTACTACTATTAATATAACTACTGCTACTAATACTACTAATACTACTGTTAGTACGACTACTACTACTATTGCAACTATTGCTACTATGACTATAACTATTAGCACTACTGCTATTAGTATCACAACTACTACTGCTGCTGTTGCTGCTATAGCTACTTTTGCTACTACATCTACTACAACTATACTACTACTGCTTCTACTACTACAACTATTTCTAGTTCTGCTACAACTACCACTGCTACTACAACTGGTACTACCGGTACTACTTCCACTACTACTACAATTACTACTACTGCTTTTGCTACTATTGCAACTGATGCTACTACCACTACAACTATTACTACTACTACTATTACTAATATAGTAGATACAACAACTATGACTACTCCTATGACGGCTACTACTACTTCTGCTACTACTACTACTACTATTATTACTACTACTATTACTACAGCTCCTACTACTACTATTACTACTACAACTACGAGAACTACTACAACAACTACAACTACCACCACTACTACTTCTACAACAACTTCTACCACAATAATAACTACTACTACTTCTCATACAACTACAATTGCTGCTACTACCACTACCACCTCATCTACTGCTACCGCTACGACTACTGCTACAACTACCTCTATTACTAGTATAGCTACTACTGCTACTACGAGTACCACCACCACTACTACTATAGCTACAAATACTGCTACTACTTGTACAACTATCGCAACAATGGCTACTATGCTACCACTACTACTGCTACTTCTACTCTTATTCCTTTTGCTACTACTACTAATAATACTACTGCTACAACTACTACTTCTATTTCTACTTCTACTACTTTTGCTACTACTACTATACTACTACTACCACTACTATTACTACTGCTACTACTATTGCTACTACTACCACTACTACTACTGCTGCTACTACTACTGCTACTACAACAACAACAACTACTACTACTACTTTAACTACTAGTACTTCTACTTATATTATCGCTACTGCTACTACTAACTACAACCATTGCTACCACTACTACTACTACTAGTAATCCAACTACAACTACTAAAACTTATACTGCTAGTACTACCGCTACTATGACTACTACGGCTACTGCTACAGCTACAACTACTTCTTTTCCTACTACTACTACTTCTGCTACTAGTACTAGTACTACTGCTACTACTATTAGTACTACTACTGTTACTACTACAATGACTACAACTACTGCTTCTACTACTGCTACTGCTACCACTACTATGATTGGTACAACTACTACTACTACTATTATTACTACTACAATAACAACTACTACTGCTACTATTGATTTTGCTGTAACAACCATAACAACAACTATCACTACTATTACTTTGACTGCTGCTACAGCTACTACTACTATTACAGTTGCTACGGCTGCTACTACAACCATACAACCATAGCTACAATAACAACTGCTACTACTACTACTACTACTATGGTGACTACTACTATTACAACAACACTACTACTTCTGCTGCTGTTGTCGCCACTACTAGTGCGACTACAACTACAGTTGCTATGACTACTGCTACTACTATTGCTGCTGCTCTCACAACTACTACTACAATAGCTGCTACTAGGACTACTACTACTACTACTACATAACTACTTTTATTGTTGTTGTCGCTACCACTAGTGCTACTACAACAACTGTTGCTGTGACTACTGCTACTACTTCTGCTGCTACTGCTACTGCTGCAATTACAACTACCACTACTGCGATTGCTACTATTACTACTACTACAACAACAACAACTACTACTACTACTACAAATTCTACAAGTAGTAGTACTACTACAACTACTACAACTACTACTACTACAACTACAACTACTACTGCTACTACTACTTCTACTATTACTACTACTACTACTACAACAACAACAACAACAAGTACTACAACTATTACTACTTTTACTATTATCACTACAACAACAACTATTGCTACTTCAACTACCACTACTATAATACTGATGCGACTAGTGCTCCAACAACTACTATTAATATTGCTAAAGCCATGTCTACGGTTGCTATTACTAGTAATGCTACCAGTACTGCTACTACTACTAGTACTACTACTCCTACTACTACCACTACATCTATTATTTCTGCTACTACAGCTACCACTTGGGTAGCTACATGTAATGCTACTCCAACCACTACTACTGCTACTACTTCTGCTACTAGTACTACTACTACTCCTACGACTACTAGTACTAGAGCTACTGCTTCTACTTCTACCACTACTACTACTACTTCTACTAGTGCTACTAATACTATTGCAGCTACAACTTCCACTTTTACTACTTCTACTACTATTGGCACTACTACTATTACTACTACTACTGCAACTCCTAAAGTTGTCGCTGCTACTACTACTAGGACTATTGCTACTACTACTACTGCTACTACTACTTCTACTACTATTACTGCTACTGCTACTACTACTACTACTACTACTACTACTACTGCTACTACTACTACTACTACTACTACTAGTACTACTATTACAGTAACTACTACTGCTACTAGTATGATTACAACCACTATTACTACTACTTCTACTACTACAACTATAACTACTGCTACTTCTACTACCATTATTACTACTACTGCTACTACAACTACTACTACTACTTCAACTTCTACTACTACTGGTACTATAGCTCTTACTACTATCTCTACTACTGCTACTACTACTACGACTATTAATACTTCTACTACTACTATTACTACTACAAGTTCTACTACTACTACTACAACAACAACAACAACTACTGCTACAACCACTACTCCAGCTACAGTCATTGCTACAACTGGTACTTCTACAACAACTACTACTGCTTCTACTACTACTACTATGACAACAACAACTTCTCGTGCTAATACTACTAGTATTACTATTACTACTACTACTACTACTGCTACACCTACAACAACTGCTGCTACTACTATTATTACTGCTACTTGTACTACTATTTCTCCTACTACTGCTATAGTTACTACAACTACTACTGTTGTTGCTGCTACTACTACTATTACTACCATTTATATTACTACTACTACCACTACTTCTATAGCTAGTCCTACTTCTACTCCAGCTACTACTATGGTTACTATTACTACTTCAAATACTGATACTACTAATACTACTACTGTTACTACAACTACTACTATTGCTACTACTACTTCTACTACTACTCCTACTCCTACTACTACTACTATTACTACAACTACTACAACTACTACAATTATTACAACAACTACTACTAATACTACTACAACTTCAACTACTACTACTACTGCCATTAGTACTACTACAAATACTGCTTCAACAATAACTATTTCTGTTGCTAATACGACTACTACTACTACTACTTCTACTACTACAACTTCAACTATTACTTCTGCTGCTATGACTGCTGCAGCAACTCATACAACAACAACTACTACTACTCCTCCTTCTCCTCCTCCAACTGCCACTTCTCCTTCTACTACTACTACAACTATGACTACTACTCCTTCAGCTACTATTACTATTACTACACTACTACTACAACAACTGCTACTTGAATTACTACTACTCCTACAACTACTACGATTACTACTTCTAATACCACTACTATTGCTCCCACAACTACTACTACTCCTACTGCAACTACTGCTACTCGTACTACTACCATTACTTCTACTAATACTACTATTACTCGTATAATTGCGACTACTACTCCTATTGTTACTACTACAACTTCGACTATACGACTCTAACTACTACTACTACAATTAATACAAATTATCCGACTACAACTACTAACACTGCTTGCACTACAACTCATACTACTGCACAAATACTTCTACTACGACTACTACTACTATTACTACTACTTCTACGAATACTACTACTACGACTACTACTACTGCTACTACTACTACTACTACGGCTACTCCTCCTCCTCCTCCTCCTCCTCCTCCTCCTCCTCCTACTACTACTACTACTACTATAACTACTACTACTACTACTACTACTATTACTACTACTACTACTACTACTACTACTACTACTACTACTACTACTACTACTACTACTACTACTACTAATATAACTACTACTCCTCCACTACTACTACTACTGCTGCTACTGCTGCTACTACTACTACTGCTACTACTACTGCTACTACAACAACTACCACTACTACTACTATACCTACACCTACTACTACTACTACTACAACTACACCTATAACTACTACTTCTACTACTGCACCTACACCTAGTACTACCTACACCTACTACAACTACAACAACAACTACTACTACTACAACTACTATTACTACTAGTACTACACCTACATCTTCTACTACTAATAATACGGCTACCAATACCATTGCTACTACTACTACTAATACAACTACTATTACTACTACTACTACTACTACAGCTGCTACTACTTCTACTACGACTACTACTACTACCTCTACTACTATTACAACAATAACTACTACTACTAGTCCAGCCACTATTTCTACTATAACTATTACAATAACTATAACTGCTACAACTACCACTACGGCAACTACATGTACTACTACTGCAACCACTACTGCTATGACTAATATAACAACTACTACCCCTACTCCTTCAGCTGCTTCCAATACTACTACTACTACTATTACTACTAGTACTACTACTGCTTCTACGACAACTGTCACTACTACTACTACACCTACACCTACACCTACTACCACTACTACTACTACTACACCTGCAACAACAACAACTACTACTACACCTACACCAACAACTACCTACACCTACTACTACTACAACAACAACAACAACTACTACTACTACTATTACTACTTCTGCAACTACTACTACAAGAACTATTATTACTACTACTACTACTACTACACCTACTACAACTAATACTACTGCTACTAATACAACTACTAATTCTACTACTACTGTTGATGTTGCTACTACTACTACTACTACTACTATTGCTAATATGACTACTAATATTATGACAACTTCCACTCCTACTACAGCTACTCCTCCTACTACTACTACTACTCCTCCTACTAATACCACTACAACTACTACTACTCCTCCTACTACTACTATAACTACTACTACTACTAATAATAATAATACGGCTACAACTACTTCTACTACTACTAGTATTACTACTACTCCAACTACTACTACCACTATGACTACTACAACTACTACTTCTGTCACTACAACAACAATAACTACTACTATTACTATTATGATTACTATTTCAACTACCACTGCTACTACTACTTCCACTTAGGCTACACTACTACAACTACTACGACATCCACAACTACTATGACTGCAATGACTACCACACTACTACTACAAAAACTACCTCTACTACTCCTGTAGCTACTACTACTACTCCTATTAATAGTACTCCTACTACAACTGCTACTACGACTACTTCTACCACTTCTACTAGTGCTACTACCATTACTATGACTACTATGACTACTATTACTACTAGTAGTAGTACTATTACTACTACTACTACTATTACTTTTACTGCTACACCTACTACTACTTTTCCTATTACTACTGCTCCAAGTACTACTAATATTATTATTATTAATACTACTACTCAAACTATTAATACTACTATTACTACTGCTTCTCCTAGTCCTCTTACGACTCCTGCTACTACTCCTACTACAAGTACTACTACTAATACAGCTACTACTCATACTATTATTGCTACTATTACTGCTACTTCTCCCACTCCTTTTACAACTCCTACTACTACTACTACTACTACTAGTACTTCTACAGCTATTTCTGTTACTCATAGTACTACTGCTGCTACAACTACTACTATTGCTACTAGTGCTACAACAATAACTACTACTAGTAATACTACTATTGCTAATATGACTACTAATCCTACTACAATTACTACTGCTATTTCTAGTACTAGTAGTACTACTACTAAAAATAATAATAATAATAATAATAGTAATAACAACAATAATAATATAACTACTACTTCTACTACTACTACTTTTACTACTACCACTACAACTACTACTATGATTGCTACATCTACTACTACAGCTGCTACAATAACAAATACTACTACAACTACTATTGCTACTACTACTGCTACAACTACTAAGACTACTATTACAACTTCTACTACTACTACTACTACTACTACTACTACTACTACTTCTACTAAAACAACAATAACAACTACTACTACTGCAACAACAATAACTACTACTACTAGTCCTGCCACTATTACTACTATCACTATTACAACAACAACTACTACTACTACTACCACTATGGCAACTACAAGTACTACTACTGCAACCACTACTACTATGACTACTACAACAACTACTACACTTACTACTTTAGCGTCTTCCACCACCACTACTACTACTACTACTAGTAGTAGCAATAGTAGTAGTAGTAGTAGTATTAGTAGCAATAGTAGTAGTAGCATTAGTAGTAGTAGTAGTAGTAGTAGCATTAGTAGTAGTAGTATTAGCAACAATAGTAGTAGTAGTAGTTGTTGTTGTTGTTGTTGTTGTTGTAGTAGTAGTAGTAGTAGCAGTAGTAGCAATAGCAGTAGCAGTAGTAGTATTAATGTAGCAGTGAAAGTTGTAGTAGTAGGAGTGGTAGCTATAGAAATAGTGGTAATAGTAGTAGTAGCAGTAGTACTAGTAATAGTAGTAGTAGTAGTAGCAGCAGTAGTAGTGGTAATTGTAGTGAGAGTAGTAATAGTAGTCGTATTAGTAGTTGTAGTACTTGTAGTAGTAGTACTAGCAGTAGTACGAGTAGGAGTAGGAGTAGCATTAGGCATCTTAGTAGCAGTAGTAGGAGTAGGAGTAGTTGTAGTATTGGCAGGAGTAGGAGTTGGAGTGGTAGTAGTTATTGTTGTTGTCATTGTAGTAGTTGTAGTAATAGTAGTATTAGTTGTAGTAGTAAGAGTAGGAGTTGGAGTAGTAGTAATTGGAGCAGTGGTAGTAGTAGTTGTAGGAGTAGTTATAGAAAAAGGTGTTGGAGTAGGAGTAGTAGTAGTTGTAGCAGCTGCAATAGTAGTGGTTGTAGTGGTAGTAGTAGTAGTAGGAGTACTAGTCGTAGCAATAGGAGTAGTAGTGGTAATAGTAGTAACAGTCGTAAAAGTAGTAGAAGTAGCAGTAGTAGTGGTAGTGGTAGTAGAAATCGCAGCAATAGTCGTAGGAGTAGTTTTTGTCCTAGTAGTTGTAGTTGTCTGAGTTGTGGTAGTAGTGGAGTTGGAGTAGGAGCGACAATCCGAGTTATAGCAGCAGTGGTAGTACCATTAGGAGTAGTAGTAATAGTATAAGTAGGAGTAGGACAAGTAGTAGCAGCAGAAGCATGAGGAGGAGGAGGAATAGTAGTAGTAGTAGTCATAGGAGTTGGTGTACGAGTAGTAATAGGAGTAGTATTAGTAGCAATAGTAGTAGCAGTTGGGGTGGCCGTGATAACTATAGTTGTAGTAGTAGGAGTAGTAGGCACAGCAGCAGCAGTAACAACAATAGTAGTAACAGTAGTAATAGTAGAGGTAATAGTTGTAGTGGAAGTACTAGTAGTAGCAGTTGTTGTTATTGTTGTAGTAGTAGTAGTAGTAGTAGCAGTAGTAGTAGCAGCAGTAGTAGCAATAGTAGTAGTAGTTGAAGTAGTAGTAGTAGTAGTAATAGCAGCAATAGAAGTCATAGTAGCAGTAATAGAAGTAGTTGTATTTGGAATAGTAGTAGGAGTAGGAGTTGTAGTTGGAGTAGTAGTAGCTGAAGTAGCAGTAGTACTAGCAGAATGAGTCGCAGTAGTAGTAGTAGCAGGAGTAGTGGTAGTAGTAGTAGAAGGGGCAGTAGCAGTAGTAGTAGCTGTAGTAGTTGTAGTCATAGTAATAGTAGTAGTCGTAGTAATTGTAGTAGTAGTAGTAGTAGAAGTAGTAGTAATAGTAGTAGTAGTAGTAATAGTAGTAGTAGTAGTAGTAGAAGTAGTAGTAGAGGTAGAAGCGGTAGTAGTAGTAGCAATAGTACTAGTAGAAGATGTAGTAGTTGTAATAGTTGTAATAGTTGTGGCAGTAGTAGTAGTAGCAGCAGTAGTTGTTGTTGTAAAAGAAGTAGTAGTATGAGTAATAATAATAGTAGTTGTAGTAATAGGAGTAGTTGTAATTCTAGTAGCAGAAGTAATAGTAGGTGTAGTTTTAGGAGTAGGAGCTTGTGTATGAGTTATAGTAGTAGCAGTAGCAACACTAGTAGTAGTAGTAGCAGTAGCAGCAGCAACAGCAATAGTAGTTGTTGGAGGGGTTGCAGTAGTAGTGGTAGTAGTTGTTGTTGTTGTAGTATTAGTAGTAGTCTTATTAATTGTAGTTGGAGTAGTAGTACTAGTACTAGGAGTAGTTGTTGTGGTTGTACCAATAGTACCAGAAGTGGCATTAGCAGCAGTAGTGATAGTAGCGGTAGTGGCTGTAACAACAACAGTGGCAGTAGTAGGAGTAGTCGTAGCAGCAATAGTAGTAGTTGTAGTAGTTGCACTGGTAGTAGTAGTAGTGGTGGTGGTAGTAGTAGTAGAAGTAGTTGTACTAGTAGTTGTAGTAGTACTAGTATGAAAAGTAGTAGTTGCAGTTGTTGTTGTTGTTAATGGGGTAGTAACAGGAGTAGTTGTAGGCATTGGGGTAGTTGTAGGAGCTGTAGTAGTAGTAATAGTAGCAATAGGCGTAGTAGCAGTAGTAGCTGGAAGAGTAGTAGGAGTAGTAATAGAAGTAGTGCAAGTGGTAGTACTAATAGTTGTAAAAGTAGTGGCAGTAGTAGTACTAATAGTAGTTGTGGTAGATGCAGTAGTGGCAGTAGCAATAGTAGTAGTATAAGCAGTTCTAATCGCAATAATAGGAGTGGTAGCCATAGTAGTTGTAGTAATAGTAGTAAGTATAGTAGAAGCAGTAGTAGTAGTAGTTGTTGTTATTGTTATTGTTGTAGTAGTAGTAGTATTTGAAGGAATAGGTGTAGTAGTAGTACTCGTAGTAGCAACAGTAGTAGTAGCTATAGTAGTAGAAGTACTAGTAATAGAAGTAGTTATTGCAGTAGTAGTTGCAGTAGTAGTTGCAGTAGTAGTAATAGTAGTAGTAGTATTAGTAATAGTAGTAGAAGTAGGAGCAGTAGCAGTCGTAGTAGGAGCAGTAGTAGTAGTAGTAGTTGTAGTAGAAGTAGTAGTTGTAGTAGAAATACTAGTAGTAGTTGTAGTAGTAGTGGTGGTAGTAATAGAAGTAGGAGTAGTAGGAATACTAGTTGGTGTTGCCGCCGCCGCAGCAGCATTAGTAGTTGTTGTAGTAGTAGTAGCAGTACTAGTATTAGTAGCAGTACTAGTATTAGTAGTAGTACTAGTAGTAGTAGCAATAGTTGTAGTAATAGTAGTAGTAGCAATAGTTGTAGTAATAGTAGAAGTAGTACAAGTAGCAGTAGTAAGAGTAGTTGTAGTACTAGAAGTAGTTGTAGTAGTAGCAGGACAAGTAGTAGTAGCAGTAGTAGTAGTAGTAGTAGTAGTCGCAATAAAAGTAGTAAGAGTAGAAATAGAAGTAGTAGCTATGGTGGTACTATTAGTAGCAGTAATAGTAGTAGCAGTAGCAGTAGTAGCAGTAGTAGTAGGTAGTAGTAGCAATAATAGTCGTAGTAGTAGTCGTATATTTAGTAGTAGTAGTAGTTGTAGTAGTAGCAAAAGTAGTAGTAGTAGAGGTAGTTGCAGTAGTACTTGTGATAGTAGTAGCAGTAATAGTTGTAGCAGTTGCAGTAGTTGTAGGATTAGCAGTTGTAATAGTAGTGGTAGTGGTAGAAGTAGCAGTAATAGTAGCAGCAGAAGAAGTGGCCGTAGTAGCAGTAACATTTGTAGTAGTATGGACAGTAGTAGATCTAGTAGCCGCATCGTAGTAGTAGTAGTAGTAGTAGTAGTAGCAATAGTAGAAGCACAGTAGTAGTAGTAGGAGGAGGAGTAGTAGTAGGAATAGTAGTTGTAATAGTAGTGGAAGTAGCAGTAGCACTCGCAGCTGTAGTAGTAGTAGTACCACTACTATTGGTACTACTAATGCTACTACTTCTACTGCTACTATAAAGCTGCTACTACTATAGCTCCTACTAGTACTAGTACTACTAGTACTACTACTATTGTTACTACTATTACTGTTACTACTATTACTACTACTTCTGCTCCTACTACTGTTCGTAATACACCTACCATAACTACTGCTATTACTAATAGTATTAATACAGTTACTACTACTTCTACAATTAATACTACTACTATTATTTCAACTACTGCTACTACTACTAGTATTACTACTTCTACTATTACTACTATTACTACTGCTTCTACTACTTCTACTTCTACTAGTACTACTGCTGCTGCTGCTGTTGGTAACGCAGCTACTACTTCTGCTACTATTACTAATGCGGCTACTATTATTGCTACTACTCCTGCTATGACTGTTGTTGTGACTACTGCCACGGCTGCTAGTGTTGCAGCAGGTTCTACAGCTACTACAACTATCATCGCTACTACTACGACTACTACTACTGTTACTACTACTACTATTAGTACAACAACAACAACTACTACTGCTATTATGGCTACTACTACTACCACTACTAATATTACTACTACTCTCACTACTCCTACTCCTACTCCTACTACTACAACTGCTACTACTACTACTACTATTGCTTCTATTGCTACTACTACTACTATATCTACTAGTACCAATACTACTGATGCTACTGCTACTATTGCAATTGCTACTACTACTGCTACTAGTACTACTGCTACTACTACTATTAAAACATCTGCTACTCCTACTACTGCTACTACTACTGCTACTACCACTACTACTATTAACTACTACTGCTGCTGCTACTGCTACTACTGGTACTTCTACTACTACTCCTACTACTATTACTACTACTGCTGCTACTGCTAGAACTACTAGCACTACTGCTGCTATTATTGCAACAACAACTGCTACTACTACCACTACTGCTATTACTACTATAACAATAATAATATTGCAGCTACTACTACTGCTTCTACAGCAGCAGCTACTACCACTACTACTACAATTACCACTACTAGCACTACAACATTTACTACTACTGCTGCCACTTCAACTACTACTACCGCTGATACGACTGCTACTACTACTACTACTACTACTACTCTTACTGCTACTACTACTGTTACTGCTATTGCTTTTACTACTACTACAAATACTATTACTACTACAACAACTACTGCGGCTGCTACTACTTCTACTACTACTAGTACTAGTACTAGTACTACTGCTCCTGCTGCTACTACTACCGCTAGTTCTATTGCTATTGCTACAACTACTACTACTAAAGCTGCAACTACTACTATGACTACTACTACTAATACTAACTACTTAGATTGCTAGTACTACTACTACTACAAATGCTCCGGTTGCTCGTACAACTACTGCGATTACTACTACAATAACTGCTATTGCTAGTAATACTACTACTACTACCACTACCTCTACCACAACTACTAGTACTCCTACTACTACTACTATTGCTGCAACTACTACTCTAACTACTTCTCTTACTACTACAACTATTGCTATTTTTAGAGCTACTACTACTACTGCTTCTCCTAATACAACTACTATTGCTACTATTACTTTTACGACTACAGCTACTACTAACGCTACTACTACTGCTGCTTCTACTATTACTTCTACTACTGCTACTACTACTATTTCTACTACAGCTACCACTGCTACTACTACTACTACTATTTCTACTACAGGTACCACTACTATCACTACTACTACTATTACTATGGCTACTACTGTTGCTACTACTACCACTAGTTCGGCTGCTACTACTGTGACTACTGCTACAACTATTATTATTACTACTACTTCTACTACTGCTACTACTACTGCTACTACTACTACTACTACTACTTCTGTTGCTCCTGCTACAACTTCTACAATGGCTACTACTAAAACTAATTATAACAATACTACTACTACTACTACTACTACTACTACTACTACTACTACTACTACTATTACAATTACCTCTAATTTTGCTAATACTATTGCTACTACTACTACTGTTACTACTCACACTATTCCTACTGCAACTTTTACTACTCCAACTACTACTGCTACAGCTTCTACTACTACTACTATTGTTGCTACTGCTACTACTATTGCTACTATGACTACTTTTCCTACTACCACTGCCAATAATATTGTTATTACTACTACTACTAATACTAGTACTACTACCACAACTACTGCGGCTGCTGCTACAGCTACTACTCCTACTATTAGTACTACTACTGCTGCTAGTTCTATTGCTTCTGCTATGACTACTACTACTACAACTACAGCTACTACTCTGGCTACAACTATTGCTACTACTACTTCTTCTGCTAGTTCAAATACTACTACTCTTGCTGCTGGTACTACTACTATTATTAGTATTACTCCTAAAACTACAGCCACTACAACTACTACAACTGCTTCTAATACTACTACTGCTTCTATAACTACTAGTACTAGTATGACAACAACTACTACCACTACAACGGATGCTACCACTCGGAATACTACTACTGGTACGACTAGTACCACTACTACTACCACTACTACTACTATTACTACTTTTACTGTACTACTGCTGTTCCTGCTGCTGCTACCACGGCTACTACAACTGCTACTACTGTTAGTACTACTACTACTACTATAGTTATTACTATTGCTGCTCCAACTACTACTACAGTTGATACCGCTAGTTCTACTGCAACTGCTACTTTTGTTACTGCCAATACTACTACTACTACTAATACTACTACCCCATTCTACCACTACTATGATTCCTACAACTACTACTACTACTATCACTATTACTATTACTTCCCCAATTTCCACTACTTTTGCAACTACTACTATGACTGCTACTACTGCTTCTACAACAACAACTACTACTACTACTACAACAACTACTACAACGACAACACTGCCACCACGACTACCACTACTACAACTAATACTACTATTAGAACTACTACTTCTACTGCTCCTACAGCTACTACTACAACTACTTCTATGGCAACTGCTAGTACTAGTACTACTAGTACTGCTGCTACAAATGCTACTACTACTACTACTACTACTACGACCACAACTAATACTACATGTACTACTACTACTACAACTACTATAGCTACTCCAACAAGTTCTCATACTACAACATGTAGTTCTACTACTGCTGCTGCTGTTACTGCTGCTAAGAATGCACTTTTTACTACTACTATTGCTACTACTGCTGCTTCCACTATTACTGCTACTAATACAACTACTAAATTTATTACTATTGTTGCTACCACTGCTACTGCTACTACTTTTGCCACTACCACTACTACTACTACCACAACAACAACTACAACTACTACTGCTACTACTACTGCTGCTGCTGCTACTGCTACTCCAACTACTTCTCGTACTACTACAGCTAATGCTACTGCTACTACTACTACTATTACTACTTCTCCTCCTCCTACTACTACTGCTGCTACTACTACTACTATTACTTCTACTATTTCTTCTACCAATGTTACTACAACTATTGCTACTACAACAACGATTGCTACTACTATTGCCACTGCTACTATGGCTCCTACTGCTGCTACTACTACCACAACAACAACTACTACAAGTACGACTCCTACTTTTACTACTGTTGCTACAACTTCTACTACAATTTCTGGTAATACGGATGCCACTACTACTACTATTAAAATTATTACGACCACTACTACTTTAGGTAATACTACTGCTCCTACTACTACTACTGTCGTTGCTACTGACACTACTACTACTGGTACTCCTACTACTCCAACTACTATTGCTACAGCTGTTACTACTATAGCTACTATTCTTGCTATTGCTACTGTTACTATTACTGTTGCAACTAGTACTATTCCTACTGTTACTATTACTGCTACAACTATTGTTGTTACTACTACTACTACTAGTACTACTACAATAACGACTGCGGCTACTTCTACTGCTACTCTTACTCCTACTACTAGTACTGCTATTGCTGCTACTACTACTTCTGGTAGCGTTATTGCTACTGCTACGGCTACTACTACAGACACTACTACTGCTCCAACTACTACTACTTCTAGTACTACTACTATTACTACTATTGCTGCAACTTCTACAACTACTATTAATACTAATCCTATAACTATTAATGTTGTTGCTCCCTCAACTATGGCAACTAGTACTCCTACTACTACTGGTACTAATACTACTACTACTTCTACTAGCATTACTAGTATGACAACTACTACTACTACTTCATCTACTATGACTGCTATAGCTGCTACTACTACCACTACCGCTACTACTACAGCAACTATAGCAGCTGCAGCTACCACTACTACTCTAACTACTACTACCACTACAGCAACTACAACAGCTACAGCTACCACTACTGCTACTACTACAGCAACTACAACCACTGCAATGTCTACTACTACTGCTGCTACTATAACAACTACTACAAAAACTACCACTACTACTACTACTACTGCCACTGTTGCTAACACGATCGCTGCTTGTACTACTACTACTAAAACTGAAACTACTGCGATTACTGCTGCTACTTGTACCACTACTACTATCGCTACTGTTGCAACTACTATCATGTTATTACTACCTCTGCTGCTACAGCTTCCACTACTGCTACTACTATTAATACCAATACTAATACTTTTGCTACTACTACTACTGCAACAACTGTTACTATTGCTACTACTGTTGCTACTGCTACTACAACTACCACTATTGCCACTACTACTACAACCACTTCTACAATTTCTGCTACTACTATGACTACTATTACTACTACTAAGACCACTACTACTACTACTGCTACTTCTACTACCACAACTACTACAACTACAATTGCTACCACTACTCTAATTACTACTAGCACTACTACTACCACTACTACTACCAGAACTACTGTTGCTGCTACTACTGCTACTACTACGTTTACTACTACTACGAATACTGTTGCTATTGTCACTACTGTTGCTGCTACTATAATTACTACAACACCAACTACTACTTCTACTACTACTGCTACTACTATTACTACTATTACTACAACTGCTACTACTAATACTACTACTACTATTACTACTACTCCTATTACTGCTTCTACTACTTCTACTTATACTACTACTTCTGCTGCTGCTGCTTCTATTACTACTGCTACTACTACTGTTACTACTACTGCTATTGCTACTACTATTACTAGTATTAGTACTTCTTCTAATGCTACTACTATTACAACCACTGCCACTACTACTATGACTACTACCACCACAACTTCTCCTATAATAACAACAACTACTACTTCTACTACGACTAGTGCTACTACTACTTCTGCTACTACTACTACAACAACAACAACAACTACTACTACTGCTCCTACTAGAACTAATACTAATACTAGTACTACTATTTTCGCTAAGGCAACTACTACAACGTCCACTATTACTGCTACTACTGCTACTACTATTGATAGTACTACTACTAATAGAACTACTTCGATAACTACTTCTACTACAACAACTGCTACTACATCTCCTACAACTACTACTACTTCTTCTACAACTACTACTACTGCTATTGCTACTGCTAGTACGACTACTAGTGCTGCTACTGCTGCTGCTGCTGCTACAACTACTGCTACTACGGCCACTACTTGTACTACTGCTACTACTAGTACTTCGACATCTACTACTATTGCTACTACTACTACTAGTACGACAGCTACTACAACTCCTCCTACAATACCAACAACAACAACAACTACTACTACTGCTAGTGTTGCAATTACTAACACTACTACTACTACTACTTCTACTAGTATAGCTATTGCCATTACTACTACTACAACTGCTACTAAAACTTACACTACTACTACTACTTCTACTACTTCCATTACTACTGCTACAACTACTACAACTGCTACTGCTGCAACTACTAATACTACTACTGCTACTACTTCTTGTGCAACTAGTACTACTGTGACTGCTACTACTACTACTGCTGCTGCTACGACTAGTCCTACTACTTCCAATACTACTACTACTTCTACTCCTACAAGTACTACAACCACTTTTACTACTACTTCTAATTCTGCTGCTACTGCTACTACTGCTACCACTGCTACTGCTCCTTTAACTAGTACTATTAGTGCTACTACTGTTGCTATTGTACTACTACTACTACTACTACTACTACTACTACTACTACTACTACTACTACTACTATTACTTCTACTTCTGCTACTAGTACTACTACAACTATTACTACTACTACTACTGTTGCTACTATTACTGCTACTACTACAGCTAAGACTACTGCTATGACTACTACTATGGCTACTAGTGTTGTTGCCACTTCTACTACTCCTACAACAACCACTGCTACTGCTACTACTGCTACTACTACTACTACTACTATTGTTGCTACAACTACTGCTATTTCCACTAATTCTACTGCTACTGTTGCTGCTGCTACTACTGCAATTGCCATTACTATTACAACTACTTCTGCTGCAACTACTACTAGTACAACTGCTACAACTTCTGCTACTAGAACTACTACAGTTACTACTACTTCTACGGCTACTACTACTACTAACTACTACTCCTACTACTACTACTGCTGCTACTACTTCTACTACTTCTGCGGCAACCACTAACTACAACAACTACTACTTCTACAACTATTATTCCTTCTACTATTACTACTGCTATTGATACTATTGCTATTGCTACTACAACTACTTGTGCTACTGCAGCTACTATTCCTTCTACTACTACTACTTCTACTGCTGCTGCTACAACAACTACTACTACTATGGCTGCTCCTACTTCATCTACCACTACTACTACCGCTGCCACTACTACTACAACTACGAGCACTACTACTACTAGTACTACTGCTACTTTTACTGCTAATGCTACTAATAGTACCACTTCTACAACTATTTCTACTACAACAACTACTACAAGAACAATTGCTACTACTACTAGTACTTCTCCTACAACTCCTACTACTACTACTAATACTGCTACTAATACTGCTACTATTACTGCTTGTACTACTACTATGACTACCACTAATACTACAACTGCTAATACTTCTACTACCATAACTATAACTACTGCTACTACTACTACTACTACTATTTCTACTATTACTAGTGCTACCCCAACTACTTCTCATACTACAACAGCTATTGTTTCTACTACTACGACTACTACTACTACTTCTCCTACTGCTACTACTACAACTACTACTAATTTTATTACTATTGCTAGTACTACTACTGCTACTACTACTGCTACTTCGACTATTATTGCTAATACCACTACAACTACCACTACTATTATTGCAACGACTGCTACTACTACAACTATTGCTACTGTTGCTACTACTACCACTACTACGACTACTATTACTGCTACTACTACTACACCTACGACTACTACGACTACTATTGCTGCTACTGTTTCTGCTACTACAACAACAACTACTACTACTACTGCTGCTGCAACTACTACTACAGCTATTGCGACAATGACTTCTACTACGAATTCTACCTATACTAATGCTACAACAACTACCACTACTTCTTCTAATACTACTACTACTTCTACTACTACTATAACTACTACTATAATTGACACTACTGCTACTACTTCTACGACTACTCCTACTACTGCAGCTATTGTCGCTGCTACTACTACTACTATTACTGCTACAACTACTATTGCTGCAACTACTACTACTACTACTGCTACTACTATTATTGTTATAACTACTACTACTACTAGTATGACTACAACTACTGCGGCTGTTGCTACTTATACTACTACAACTAATAGTACTACTACTTTTGCTGCTACTACTACTGCTTGTAATACTGCTATAACTATTGCTGCTACTACTACGACTACTAGTACTACTCCTATTACCACGAATGCTCCTGCAGCTCCGTCAACTACTATTACTACTGCTTCTAATACTACTACTACTTCTACAACTACCACTACTTGTACGATAACTACTATTACTGCTACTGCTACTACTACTACTATTTCTATTCCTACCGCTGCTACTACTATTGCGGCTACTGCTACTCCTGCTACTACTACTAGTATAATTAGTACCACTACTACTACTACAAATACTACTGCTTTTGCAACTACTAATTCTATCACTACTTATACTACCATTACTATAAATAGTACTACACCTTCTACTACTACTACTGTTACAGCTACTACTATTGTTGCTATCGCTATTACTACTACTTCCCCTACCTCTACTATTTCTGCAACTATTACTGCTGTGACTACTGCTACGGCTACTACTGCTTCTACAACAACAAGAAGTACTACTACAGCCACAACTACTACTATTGTTACTACTACTACTACTACTATAACAACAACAAAAACAACAACAACAACTACTACTACGACTGCTACTACTGCTACTACTATTAGTACTACTACTTCTGCAACTCCTAAATCTACTACTACTAGTACCACTACTAATACTTCTACTCCTCCTCCTCCTCCTCCTACTACAACTACAACTGTTGCTGCTACTTCTGCTATTGCTTCTATAGTTGCTACAACTACCACTCCTCCTCCTGCTACTACTATTACGACTACTTCTACTACATCTACTGCTACAACTACTAGTAGTAGTCCTACTACAACTACTACTACTACTGCGACTACAGCCACTATGACTACTGCTTCTACATTGCTACTTCTATTACCACTACTACTGCTTCTACTGCTTCTACTACTACTATTATCATTACTGCTACTACCGCTATGACCGCTACTACTTCTATTGCTACTACTAGTCATACTATGACTACTACTACAACTGCAACTTTTCATCCTACTACAACTACTGCTAAGACTACAACTTTGACAACTATTGCTACTACCACTACTACTACTACATCTACATCAACTGCTATTGCTACTAATAAATCTACTACTACTACAACTATTACTTCTACTACTGCTAGTACAACTACTAATACTACTGTTGCTAATATACAACTACTACTAGTACTACTGCTACTGCGGCTGCTACTATTGCTGATATGGATACTACTACTACTACTTCTTCTGCTATTGTTGCTGCTCAAATTGCTAATGTTGCTACTGGCCCTCCCACTACTACTGCTACTGCTGCTGCTACCACTAATTGCTACTAATACTACTGCAACTACTACCACTACTAGTACTACTACTATCGCAGCTACTACTACTAATACTTCTGCTGCTACTACTACTACTATTGCTACAACTATTACTGTTACTACTACTACTGCTAGTACTACTACTATAACTACTACGGCTACTGCAATTGCTATTGCCACTACTACTAGTTCTACTACTACTGTTGCCGCTACTTCTGTTGCTTTTGCTTTGGCTACCGCTACTACTGCTACAGCTACTACTACTACTACTTCTACTACTACTACTACTAGTACTACAAGTACTAACCCTACTGCTACTAATGATGATGCTGCTCCTACAACTACCACTATTAGTACTACTACTACTACTACTTCTAATACTATTACTGCTTCTAAAACTGTAGTACTAGTATGACAACGACGACTACTACTACTACTATTGCTACAGCTACTACAGAATCTGCTTCTACTACTGCTACTAATACTACTACTACTACTACTACTATTACTACTGCTACTACAACTACTACTTCTGTTGCTACTAATACTACTACTACTACTAATACTACCACTCCTTCTACTCCTACTACCATCGTTACTACTATTGCTGCTAGGGCTATTACTGCTACTTCCCCTGCTTCTCAACTTCTACAATTACTATTGCTATGCCTACTACTTCTTGTACAAAAATCGTTACTACTACTACTATCGTGACTTCTATTACTACTACTACTACTACTCCAACTACTACTACAATAAGAACAACAACAACAACAACAACAACAACTACTACTACTACTACAACAACAAGAACTAATACTACTACTAGTGCTACTACTGTTACCCCTCCTACAACTACCACTACTACTACCAGGACTACTACTCGTCGTCCTCCTTCTCCTCCTACTACTACTACAACAACTATTGCTACTACTGCTGCTATTGCTTCTACAGCTGCTACTACTACCACTCCTCCTACTACTATTACTACTACTACTGCTATTACTCCTACTACAACAACTACTACTACTTCTACTACTTTTACTGTGACTAGAGCTACTACGACTACTTCTGCACTACTACTTCTATTACCTATACTACCGCTATTGCAACAACTACTATAACTACTATTGCTACTATTGCTACTACTACTTCTACCTGAACTACGACTACTACTAGTACCACTACTACAAGTCCGACTACTACTACTACTACTACTACTACTGTTGCTACTTTTCGTACTACTACGACTACTGTTAACACTACAACTATGACTATGATTGCTGCAGCTACTACTTCTACTCTGTTTCTCCAACCATTGCTACTAATACTTCTACTACTAGGACAATTGCTGCTACTACTATTACAACTACAACTATTACTGCTACTTCTCATATTACCACTACTTCAGCAACTACTACTCCTACAATTGCTACTACTACTACTACTGCTACTACTACTACGGGTAGTACAACTACTATTGCTACTACTACCACTACTTTTTCAATAACTACTGCTGCCCATACTACTACTACTAGTACTACAACTTCTGCTACTACTTCTGCTACAACTAATACTGCTACTACAACTACTACTCCAACTAGTACCATTACTGCTAATATTGTTGCTTATGTATTACTACCACTCCTCCTCCTGCTCCTACTATGATGCCTACTCCTACTCCTACTCCTAGTACTAATACTATTACTACTACTACGACTACGACTACTACTACTACTATAGCTACTACTACAACTACAACTACTACTACTACTACTGATGCTCTTGCTACTACCATTACATGTACTACTTATGCTACTAATATTGCTACTACTATTCCTATGATTGCTGTAGCAACTACCACTGCAGCTACGAGTGTTGCTGCTACTTCTAACACTACTACAATAACTACTGCTACTACTACTACTACAACTATTACAACTTCAGTTGCTACTACTACAACTACTAATACTACTCCTGGTACTACTACTAATGCTACTACTACTGCTACTACAACTACTACCACTACTACTACTGTTGTTGTTGCTGCTACTCTGCAATAGCTTCTAGTATTACTGCTACTACTGCTACTACTTCTACTACGACTACTACCACTACTAACTACTACTACTACAATTACTGATACTTCTGCTATTGCTACTACTACTCCTACTAATACTACATCTACTACTAACTGCTACTACCACTACTGTTGCTGCTACTACTACTACTACTATTACTACTACTACTGCCACTGTTGTCTACTACTGGTACTACTACCACAGCTGTTGCTGCTACTCCTGCTAATACTACTATTGTTGCAACTGCTACTGCTACTACCACTGTAACTTCTACTACTACTGCTACTACTACTACTTCTAATGTTATTGCTGCTCCTACTATTGCAATTGCCACCACTATTACAACAACTACTGCTACACCTACAACTAGTACTACTACTACTACTTTAGCTACTACTGCTACGACTACTACTACTACTAGTGCTGCTGCTAATACTATTACTGCTACTACTACTACTGCTGCTACTACTTCTACTACTAAATTCTTCTACTACTACTTTTACTACTACTTCTGCTACTACTTCTATGACTACTACTATAACTGCTACAGCTTCTACTACTGCCACTACTATAGCTACTACTACAACTATTGCCACTTCCGCTACTACTACTACCACTACTACCACTACTAATACAACTACTACTGCTAATCCGACCACTACTGCTACTACTTCTGTTGCTACTACTAAATCTACTACCATTGCAACTTCTACTACTATTGCTGATACAGCTATGACGACCACTATTACTATTACTGCTATTATGGTTGCAACTGCTACTGCTTGTACTACTTCCACTACTATAGCTATCGCAAGAGCTACCACATCTCATAATACTACTGATATTGCTACTACTGCTACTTCTATGACTACAGCTACTATTATTACGGCTACCGCTACTATAACTACATCTACTGCTACTTCTATTGCCACTTCTACTACTACGTATGCTAATACTACAACAACTACTACTGCTAGGGCTACTCCTCCTACAACTACAGATACTACTATTGCTAACACTACTACATCTTCTACAACAACTACTACTCCTACTACTACTATTGCTACTACTACTACTACTACTACAACTACTTCTATGACTACTACTGCTACTGCTGCTGCTACTACTGCTACTACCGCTACTGCTGCTACGACTTCTACTGCTACTACTACTTCTTATACTAATACTAACATTTCTAAAATTGCTACTACTATAATAACTACTACTATTGCTATACTGCTGCTATTGCTACTACTACTACTACTGCTGCTGGTGCTACTAATTTTACAACCACTTTCGTTCGTTTTGCTACTACTATGACTACTACTACAACTATGACCACTACTACTGCAACTACTGCTATGACTACTAATATTATTACTACTACGACTACAATTGCTATCACTACTCCTATTACTACTAGCACTACTACTACTACTACTACAAATAATTCTGTTGCTACTACTACAGCCATTGATGATACTTGTACCACTACTATTGCTACTACTTCTGCTATTAAAGTTACTACAACTACTGCTACTACTATGACTACTACTACAGCGAATACTGCTACTACTACTACAATTGCTACCATAACTAGCACTCTAACTATTACTGCTGCTGCTGCTAACGCTACTATTGCTACTGCTACTACTACAACTACTGCTGCTGCGACAGCTACTACCACTACTGTTACTATACTTACTACCACTACTACTACTACTTGTACTACTGCTACTATTACTACTACTACTACTACTACTATTAAAACTTCTGTTGCTGCTATTGCTACTACTGATAATACTATTACCACAATTCCTACAACTAGTACTACTACTACTATTGCTACAACTGCTACAACAAACAACAATAACTACTATTATTA
The DNA here is from genome assembly GCA_005019695.1 of Trichopus zeylanicus subsp. travancoricus. NCBI lineage: Eukaryota > Viridiplantae > Streptophyta > Magnoliopsida > Dioscoreales > Dioscoreaceae > Trichopus > Trichopus zeylanicus. The sequence continues at coordinate 97,126 of RXID01015076.1, forward strand.
CACCGACTGCTACAACAACAACAACTACTACTACTATTACTATTATTACCCCTACTATTACTAGTATCACAATTACTATTACTACTATTACTGCTTCTACTTCAACTATAACTACTGCTACTACTGCTACTACTATAACTACTATTACTATTACTACTACTACTACTACTACTACTGTAACTACTAATGCTACTTCTACTACTACTACTACCACTATTACTACTACTAATACTACTCCCCCTACTACTACTACAACTTCTCCTACAATAACTACAACTACTACTTCTCCGACTTCTCCTACTTCTACTTCTACTACTACTACTACTACAACAACTACTACTACTGCTCCCACTATAACTACTAATACTACTACTTCTACTATTGCTATGACTGCTACTACAACTTCTACTACTACTACTACTACTATTGTTACTACTATGACCAATACTACTACAACTGCCATGGCTGCTACTACTACCACTACTGCTGCTGCTACTACAACTACTACCACTACGGCTACTACTACTGATACTAATACTTCTACTGCTGCTATGGCTGCTGCTACTACCACTGCAACTTCTACTACTACTGCAACAATTGCTATGACTGCTACTACCACTACTGCTGCTTGTACTACTACTACTAAGACTATAACTGCCACTATTACAGCTACAACTACTAGTACTTCTACTGCTATGGCTACCGCTAGAACTACCATGTGTCATAATATTACTAATACTACTACAACTGTTGCTTCTACCACTACTGCTACAACTATTATAGCTACTGCTACTACAACTATGCATACTACTACTATTACGTCTACTAGTACTTCTATTACTACTTCTACTGCTAACCTTGCTAATATTACTACCACTACTACTAATTCAGCTACTACTATTGCTACTTCTAATACTACTATTCCTACTACTACTACTTCTTCTCCAACTACTACTACTCCTACTACTAGTATTGCTACCACTGGTACTACCACTATAACTACTGCTGCTGCTACTACTACTACTACTACTGCTACTACCACTACTGTTGCAATTGCTATACCTGGAACTACTACCACTTCTATTACAGCTTCTATGACTACTACTACTACTACTACCACTTCTGCTCACTTTCCCACTACTATGACTGCTGCTACAACTATTATGACCACTATACTACTACCACTAGTACTACTACTAATACTACTACTAGTACAAGTATAATTGCTACCACTGCCCCTCTGACTACTAGCACTACTTCTGCTACTATTGTGACTACTACTACTACTGCTACTACTATAGCTACCATTACTACCACTACTACTACTTCTATTAATACAACTACTGCTACTACTACTGCTACTATAGCTACTGCTACAACTATAACTACTACCATAGTGAATACTACTACTATTGCTATAACTACTACCAGAACTAGTACTCTTACTATTACTACTACTGCTACTACTTCCACTATTGGTATTACTGCTACTACTACTACCACCATAACGATAATTACTACTACTACTACTACTTGTATTGCTATTACTATTACTATTACTACTACTAATGTTATTACTACAACTGCTACTACTAGTACTAGTACTACCACTACTTCTACTACTACTATTATTACTCCTACTATCACTCCTACTTCTATTACTATTACTATAATTACTGCTATTACTACTTCTACTTCTACGAGTAGTATTGGTAGTTGCAGTACAGGTTGTTGTAGTATTGGTAACAGTAGTAGTAGTAGTAAGAGTTGGAGTAGAAGTAGAAGTAGAAGTAGTAGTAGTAGTAGTAGTAGTAGAAGGGGTAGGATTAGTAGTAGGACTAGTAGGAGTAGTAGTAGGAGTAGGAGTAGCAGGAGTTGTAGTGGGAGGAGGAGTAGTGGTAGAAATAGTAGTAGTAGTAATAATAGTAGCTATAGCAACAGCAATAGTAGCAGCAGCAGTAGTAGTAGCTGCACAAGCAGTAGGAGCAATATTTCTATTATTAGGAGTTGGAGTAGTAGTAGGCATAGTAGTAGTTGTAGTAGTGGTAGTAGTACCATTAATAGTAGTAATAGTAGCAGTAGGAGTTGGAATAGGTGTAGGAGAAGTAGTACTTGTAGTAGTAGCAATTGTAACTGCAGCTGTAGTGGTATTAGAAGTTTTACTACTAGTAGTAGTGGTAGTGGTAGTAGTTGTAGTTGTAGTATTAGTAGTAGTTGTAGTAGTGGTAGTCGTAGCCGTAGTAGTAGGCGTAGGAGTACTAGTGGTAGCAGTTGTACTTATGGAGTAGTAGTAGTAGTAGTAGTACTTGGGGTAGGGGTAACAGTAGTTGTAGTAGGAGTAGGCGTAGTAGGGCTAGGAGTAGGAGTAGTAGTAGCAATAGTAGGAGTAGTAGCACTAGCAATTCCTGTAGCAAAAGTAGTTATTGTAGTAGGTGTAGTAGTAGTAGTAGCAGTAGCAGCTGTAGCAGCAACGGTACTTGTAGTAGAATTTGTAGTAGTAGTAGTTTTAGTAGTAGTAGTTATTGTTGTTGTTGCAGTGTTAGTAATAATGGTAGTAGTAATAGTAATAGTAATAGAAGTAGAAGTACAAGAAGTAGCCATTGGACTAGTGGAGCAGTAGTTGTTATTGTAGTGCTAGGAGTAGGAGTAGTAGTAGTTGTAGTAGGAGTAGGTATAGTGGTGGTAGTAGTAGTAATAGTAGTAGTAGGAGTAGGAGTAGGAGTAGGAGTAGGAGTAGTACTAGCAATAGTAGGTGTACTAGCAGTAGTAGTACTAGTAGTGGTAGTATTAGTAGTAGCCGTAGTTCTAGTAGTACTTGTAGTTGTAGTAGTAGTGTTAGTAGTAGCATCAGTAGTACTAGTAGAAGTAGTAGGAGGGGTATTGGTAGTAGTAGTAGCATCAGTAGTAGTAGCACTACTGTTAGTTGTAGTAGTAGTGGTGGGAGTTGGTGTAAGAGTAGTCGTAGAAATAGAAGTAGTAGTAGCCGTAGTGGGAGTACGAGTAGTAGCAGTAGTAGTATTACTAGCAATTGTAGTAGTTATAGTAGTAGCAGTACTGTAGTAGGAGGAGTAGCAGTAGTAGTTGAATCAGTAGCGGTAGTAGTAGAGCAATAGTTGTAGTAGTAGTTGTTGGAGTCGAAGTAGTAGTGGTAGCAGTAGTAGTTGTTGTTGTTGTTCTAGGAGTAGTATTAAAAGTAGTATTACTAGTACTCGTAGCACAAGTAGCAGTTGTAGTAGTAGCAGTTGTAGGAGTAGTCATAGCAGTAGTAGTAGCATTTGTAGTAGTAGGATTAGTCATCATTACAGCACTAGGACTAGGAATAGAGATAGTAGTAGTAGTAGTAGCAGCAGCAGTAGTAGTAGCAGTAGTACTAGCAGTACTTGTAGTTGTAGGAGTAGCCGTAGTAGTAGGTATAGTTGTTGTAGTAGTAGTAGCAGCAATAGTAGTCATAGTAGTAGTAGTAGTAGTAGTAGTAGTAGTAGTAGTAGTAGTAGTAGTTATAGTACATGTAATTGTAGTAGTTATTATTGTTATTGTTGTAGTAGTAGTAGAAGTAGTAGTAGTAGTAGTAGTAGTAGTAGAAGTAGTAATAATAGTTGTTGTCGTAGTAGTAGTAGTAGTAGAAGTTGTTGTTGTTATTGATGTTGTTGGAGTAGTAGTACTAGAAGTAGTAGTAATAGTTGTAGTAGTAGTCGTGGTGGCAGTAGGAGTAGCAGTAGCAATAGTAGTAGTTGTAGTAGCAGCTGTAGTTGCAACAGCAGCTGCAGTACCAACAATAGAGGCAATAGCAGTAGTAGAAGTAGTAGTTATCCTAGTAGTAGTTTTGGCATTAGAAGTCATAGTAGTAGCATTGGCACCAGCAGTAGTTGAAGTAAAAGTAATGGTATGAGTGGTAGTAGTAATATAGTAGTAGTACTAGTAGCAATAATAGTAGTAATAGGAGTGGTAGTAGCTGCTGTAGCAGCAGCAGCAGCAGCAACAGTAGTAGTAGTAGCAAATGCTGGTACTACAAATACTGCTACTACTATTGCAGCTATTGTCACTATTACTACTCCTACTACTAATACTTCTCCCACACTTACTACTTCTCTTCCTACTACTACTGCTGCTACTACTACTGCTACCACTTCTACTACTACTCTGCTATAATTACTCCTCCTACTACTACTAATAATAATAATAATACTATTACTACAACTACTGCTACTACCACCGTTACTAAAACTACTATTGCACCAACTTTCACGCTACTACTACTATTATTACTAGTACTACACCACCTACTACTGCTACTATTTCAAGCGCTACTACTACCCCTGACACTCCCACTCCTACTGCTACTGCTGCTACTACTATTACAACTACAACTTCGACTACTACAACTACTACTACTGCTGCTGCTCTTTCTACGACTACTACTATGACTACCACTATTGCTACTTCTACTACTACTGTTAATACTAATACTAATACTGCTTCTACAACTACTTCTACTGCTACTACTACTACTGCTACTATTACTACTGTTGTTGTTGGTGCAACTTCTACTACTACTTATGCTACTACTTTTAGACCACCTACTACCACTACTACTGCTGCTACTACTAATACCATTGCCACTACGGTTATGACTACTATTACCGCTACTACTACTACTTCCGTTGCTCTTACTACTACTATTATTACTACTACTACTACTACTACTACTACTACTACTACTACTACTACTACAATTGCTACTAGTACTATTACTTGCACTAGTACAACTACTACTACTGTTGCTGCAGCTGTTGCTCGTGCTACTACTACTACTACTACATCGTCAACTACTGCTACTATTTCAACTGCTGCAGCTGCTCTTAAAGCTTCTACTGCTACTACTATAATGCTACTACTAGTACTCTTGCGGCAGCTGCTACTTCTAGTGCTACTGCTACTACTACTACTACTACTACTACTACCATTATTTCAACTACCTATACTACTACTCCTACCAGTACTGCCACTACTATTACAACAACAACAACTACTACTACTACTACTATTACCACTACCACCACCACTACTTCTACTACAACAACTACCACTATCACTACTACTACTACTACTATTAACACTATACTACTATTACTACTACTCCTCCTAATACTAGTACCATTACTACAACAATTACTACTACTACAACTACTACTATTACTACAACTTCTACTACTACTCCCAAAAGTACTACAACTGCAACTACTGCTACTACTCATACTTCTACTATTATTACTACTGAAACTACTACAACAACTACTACTATTACTACTTGCACTATTGTTGCTACTACTACCACTGCTACTATCACAACTACTACTATTATTACCACTACTACTCCTACTACTGCTGCTGCTGCTACTACTACTACTACTACTAGTACTAATACTACTACTACTACTACTTCTGCTACTGCTACTCCTCCTAATACTACTACTACTGCTACTACTATTGCTACTACGACTACCACTCCCAATTCTACTGCTATTACTACTTCTACTACTACTACTAGTACTGCTGCTTCTACTACTGCTACAATGATAACAATAATAACTACTACAACTACTTGCACTATAACTACTACTACTACTACTACTACTACTACTACTACTACTACTACTACTACTACTACTACTACTACTACTACTACTACTAAACCTAAAACTACTACTACTGCTACTACTTCGACTACTACGACAGCTGCTGCTACTATTGCTCCAACTACTTTTACTAATACTACTACTACTAATGTTGCTATTACTACACCTACTAATCCTTCCACCACTACTACTGCAACAACTTCTACTACTACCACTACAACTATTCCTACTCCTAATATTACAGCTACTACTTCCACCATCACTACTACTACTACTACTATTATAAGTCCTACTACTACTACTACTGCTACTTCTACTACTACCTACTTTACCACTACTAATAATACTACTACTATTGCTACAACTACTACAACTTCTACTACTACAGTTGTTGTTGCTGCTACTACTACTACTTCTGCTGCTGCTGCAATTACTACTACTACTAGTAGTAGTAGTACTGCTACTACAACTCCTACTCCTAGTATGGCTACTATGACTCCTCCTACTAGTCCAACTATGACACGTAGAACTCCTAGAACTCCTACTCCAACTCCTACCCCTACTACTACTTTGACTATTACAACTACTACTGCTAGAACAACAACAACAACTACTATTGCTGCTACTACTGCTACCACTACTGTCACTACTACTACTATTACAACTAACACTACTACAATTACTACTACTCCGTTTACAACAACAACTACTACTACTCCTCCTACTACAACAACTACTACTACTGCCACTAGTACTAATACTACCACTTCCACTTCTTGTTTAATTGCTACTACTACTGCTCTGACTTCTACCACTAGTACTATTGCTACTGCTGCTGTTGCAACAACTACTACTACTACTAATGTCGTTCCTGGTGCAACTCGTAGTACTACTATAACTACTTCTACTACTATGAATACTACTATCACTTCTAATACTACTAGTACTACTACCACTACTACTCTACCACCACTACACATGCTACTACTACTGCTACTACTAGTACTACAACTATTATAGCTTCGACTACCACTACTACTACTGCTGCTCCTGCTCCTTCTCCTCCTACTACTACTATTAACACAACTACTACCGCTTGTACTACTCATACTGCTACTATTCCCTCTAATACTACTACAATTAGTAATGCAAACTACTATTGCTACTAGTACAACTACTACTAATACTACTGCTACCACTACTACTGCTACTATTTTTACTACGACAACTACAACAACTACTACTATTACTGCTACTACGATGACAACAACAACGACTACTACTACTTCTTCTATTATTACTACTACTGCTGCTGCTATTACCACTACAACTACTACTACTACCACTACGGCCACTTTTTTTACTACTGCTACTGCAGCTACTATTACTACTACTATAACTCCTATTGTAGCTACTACTGTTGCTACTACTGCTAAAACTACTACTACTATTGCAATTACAACTACTACTACTACTTCTGCTGCTGCTGCTACTACTCGTACTAGTACGATTACTACCACTACAATTGATGCTGCTGTTGCTACTACTACTACCACTACTACTAATACGACTTCTTCTACTTCAACTGTTGTTGGAGCTACTGCTAATACTTCTTCCAATATTACTTTTTTTCCAACTACTAGTACTACTAATACAATTACTCGCACTACTACTGCTACTACTGCTGCTGCTGCAGCTGCTACTACCACTTCTACTGCTATTACTACCACTAGTACTACTGCTAATACTATTGCTACTACTGCTGCTGTTGCTACAGCGACTACTACACCTACTACTTCTCCAACTACTACTACTACTGCTACTACTATTATTGCTACAACAACTACTTTTCCTTTTACTACAATTGCTACTACACTGCTACTTCTATAACAACTACTACTACTATTACTGCTTCTACAACCATTACAAATAGTCCTAATACTATTGCTGCTACTATAACTACAACTGCTACTACTACCAATACTGATACGACTACCATTACTGCTATAACTGCTAATACGACAACTACTGCTACAACTGCAACAACTTTGACTACAGTAAATGCTACTACTACTACTACCAATACTACTATTGCCACAACTACTACTACAACAACCACTACTACTACTGCTACTACTAAAACTACTACTGCTACCACTTCTATTCTGCCACTACTAATGCTACTACAACTGCAACTACTACAACTACTACTACTAATACTACTCATCCTACTAGTGCTACTATTACTGCTACAATAACTATGGCTACTACTACAACTACTACTACTGCTCAAACTCCAAATCCTACTCCTACTATGATCCCTACTACTACTTCTGCTACTAATCCAACTCCTACTACTATCCCTACTACTTGTAAAACTACTTCTACTACTACTACTCCAATTATTGCTGCTAATACTACTATTAGTACTATTACTAATACTACTACTACTACTACTACTACTTCTGCTGCTCCTACTACTCCTGCTACCACCACCACCACCACTACTACTACTAATTACTACCACCACTACTCTTACTGCATATACTACTACCCCTACTACTACTACGGCTACTACTACTATGACTACAATGACTACTACTACAACTACTACTGCTACTACTACGACCGCTAGTACTAGAATTGCTACTACTACTACTATCACTACTACAACAACTACTACTGCTACTACTACTATGACAACTACAACTACAAGTACTGCAACTACAACAACTACTACTAATATTACAACAACTACTACTACTCCTATTGAAACTACTATTATTACAACTACCATTGTTAGTACTACTACTACTGCTATTACTACCTCTACTACATCTACTATAACAACTACAACTACCTCTATTATTATAACTACCATTGTTAGTACTACTACTACAGCTACTATAACAACTACAACTGCTTATTCTCCTACTTCTATTGATACTATTACTACAACAACTACTACCACTACGACTGTTACTACTACTGCAACGACTACTACTACTTCTTCTACTGCTACTACCACAACCACTACTACAACAACTACGAATACTACTGCTACTATTGTTACTATAACTATTACTATTGCTATTGCCACTACTTCTGTCACAATTACTACTACTTTTGCTGCTGCTACTACCACTTCTACTATTACAATGAAAATTACTACTACTACTTCTACTACTATCACTAAAGCTACTGCTTCTACAGCTACTACAGTTGCTACTACTACAACTACTATTTCTAGTACTATTGCTACTACTACTACTACTACTGCAACAACAACAACAACAACAACAACAACAACAACAACAACAACTACTACTACTACTCCAACTACTATTACTTATACTACTTATTACTACTGCAACTAATACTACTATTACTACTACTACTTCTACAACTACTACTATTACTACGTCTGCGACTACTAATATTACAACTACTACTAGTAATCCTACTGCAATGAATGCTATTACTACTACAACAAATACAACTTGTTCAACTTCAACTATTACTACTACTACTACAATAGCTACAACAACAACAACTACTACTACTACTAATAGTATTGCAATGACTGTCGTAAATACAATAACATCAAGAATAATAACTACTACTAGTAGTACTATGCTACTGGCGCTGCTAGTTCTGCAACTGCTACTACTATTGCTCGTACTACTACTACTACTACTACTACAAGAAGTACTACTCCTCCTCCTCCTCCTCCTCCTCCTACTACTACTACTTCTACTACTACCACTACTACTACAACTACCAGAAGTACTACTACAACTACAACTACTACAAATACTGCAACTATGACTATTGCAAATACAACAACAACAACTACTACTACTACTAGTACTATGTTATGACTGCTGCTCCGATTGCAACTGCTACCACGATTACTAGTGCTACTACTACTACTACTACTACTACTTCCACTACTATTACTACTACTATTACTACTACTGCTATTGCGACTACCACTACTACTATTACTACTAATGCTATTACTAATATTACTAATACTACTACTACTCCTACTACCATTACTACTACTACTACTGCTATTACAACTCCATCAACTACTACTATTACTACTATTACTACTACTACTATGACTACTACTGCTACTACGATCACTACTACTACTACTAGTACTACAACTACTACTACCACTGCTATTACAAGTACTACATCTACTTCTACTTTTCTACTACTATAGCTACAATTACAATAGCTATTACTATTTCTACTACTATTACTACTACAACTCCTACTACTTGTCCAACTATAACTACTACTATTAGTACTACTATTGCTACTGGCTCTACAACTACTCTTTTCAATACTCCTACTTCTACTCCTACTACTACTCCTGCTACAACTACTACAACAATTACAACTCCCACAACCACTACTATGGCTACTATTATGATCACCACCACCACCACCACCACCACTACTATTAAAACTGCTACCACTACCACTACTACTATTTCTACTACTACGACGACTACTACTACTACTGCTGCTATTGCTGCTGTTGCTGCTTCTACTATTACTTCTACTACCGCTACTACTACTACTACTTCAGCTAGTACTACTATTTCTTCTATTGTTGATTCTACTACTGCTACTACCGCCACTACTACTACTCGTGCTACTACTATTGCTACTACAGCTGCTCCTAGTACAACTTCTACTACTACGTTTAATACTACAACTACAGCTACTATAACTACTCCTACTGCAACTACTACTACAACTACTATTACTACTACCACAACTAATACTATTGCTACTAAAGCTGTTGTTGTTGCTGCTACTACTCCTATTCCTACTACTACCATACCCCTACTACTACTACAACCTCTACTACCACTATTACTAGCACTACCACTGCTACCTATACTACTACTACAACTATTACTGCTACGACTACAGCTACAACTTCTACTATTACTACAACTATGGCTACTAATGCTACAACTACTACTGCTACTACTACAACTACAACTACGGCTAAAACGTCTATGGCTATTACTACTACTACTATTGCTACAACTACTACCACTACTACTACTTCTACAAATACTGCACCTGCTGCTCCTACAAGTGCTATTGCTACCATTACTACTATTACTACTACTACTAGTACTACCTCTACTACTTTTACTACTACTACTACTACTACTACTACTACTACTACTACTACTACTACTACTACTACTACTACTACTACTACTACTACTACTACTACTACTACTACTACTACTACTACTACTTCTACTTCTTTTAC
>RXID01015076.1:108173-154344 GCA_005019695.1 Trichopus zeylanicus subsp. travancoricus
GCTGCGGCTGCTGCTGTTACTGCTACTACTACAACAACAACAACAACAACAACAACAACTACTACTACTACTATTGTTGCTGCTACTGCTATTATTACTACTACTACTACTACTACTACTACTACTACTACTGCTGCTGCTGCTGCTGCTGCTGCTGCTACTTCTACTACTACTACTACTACTACTATTACTACTACTTCTACTACTACTATTTCTATTATTACTACAACTGCTACTCCTACTGCTACAACTACTACTCCTACTGCTACTACTGCTACTCCAACTATGACCACTAGTTCTACCTCTACTACTGCTACTACTACTAGTTCTACTACTCCAATAACCACAACTACAACAACTACTACTACTACCACTACAACTACTCGTCCAACTACTTGTACAACTTTTACTGCTTCTACTACAACTGCTGCTACTTCTACTACTATTACTACTACTCCTAACCTAGCTCCCACTCCAACTGCTACTCCTACTACAACTACTACAGTTACTACTATAGCTATAGCTACTACTGTTGCAGCTACCACTACTACTACTGCTACTACTTCTCCTACTACTACAAATTCTGTTATTGCTCCTACTACAGCTACTACTGCTACTGATGCTACTACCACTATTGCTACTGCTACTACTACTGCCACTACTACTGCTGCAACTGCAACTACAGATGCTACTACTGCTACTACTACTACAGATACTACTACTACTTGTACTAATACAAATAATAGTACTACTGTGATTACTATTGTCGCTACTACTACTACTACTACTACTACTACGAAGGCTACTGCTATTACTATTACTACTGTTGCTGCTACTACTAGTACTAATACCGATGCTGCTACTGCTACTACTACTACTTTTGTTGTTGTTGCTGTTACTACTACTATTCCTACCACTTCTCCTACTTCTACTACTAGTACTACTACTGTGACTACTACTACTCCTACTGCTTCTACTAGTACTACTACTACTACTACAACTAGTACTACTGCTACTACTTCTGCTTGTACTACTATAGCTGTCACTACTACTGGCAGTACTACTACAACTTGTACTTCCACTACTAGAACTACTAGAAGAACTACTATCACTACTACTATTGCTGCTACTACTACTACGACTACTAATAATATTGTTAATACTGCTGCTGCTGCTACTATTACTACTACTACTACTACTATTGCTAATACCACTACTACTACTACAACTATTACCACTATGGCTACTACTACTTCTACTTCTACTTCTAGTACTACTGCTGCTACTGCTATTATTACTCCTAATGCTACACCTACTACTCCAACTACAAGTACTACTACTGCTACTGCTACTACGGCTATAACTACTACTACTGCTTCTAGTAATACTACTACCAGCACTACTACTACTACTTCTACAACTTCTAGTTATACTGCGATTAATACTACTACTACTGGCGCTACTATGACTACTTATACTCCTACTGCGACTAGTACTCCTACTGCTACTACTACTACTGCTGCTGCTGCTACTACTACTACTACCACTACTACTCCTACTTTTACTACTACTTCTACTACCACTATCACTACTACTACTACTACTACGTCTATTACAACAACAACTACTACTACCACTTCTACTACTACTTCTACTGCGACGACTACGACTATTATTACTGCAACTACTACGAGTACTATTACTACTACTACTACTCCCATTGTTGTTGCTACCACTACTACTACAACTTCTACTACTTCTACTACTCCTACTACTGCTGCTTCTACTACTATTGCTACCACTACTCCTCCTACCACCACTATGCCACTCCTACTACTTCTTTTGTTACTACTATGGTGACTACTTCTACAACAACAACAACAACTACTACTACTAGTACTACTCTTCCAACTACTAGTACAACTATTATTGTTTCTACTACTAATGCTCCTACTACTGTTGCAAATACTACAACTGTTACAATGATAACTACCGCTACTATTACTCCTACTACTATGACTGCAACTGCTAGTACTACTATTGCCTCTAGTACTACTACCAATGCTACTACTATTAGTACTCCTACTTATACAATTAGTACTACTATTGCAGTGGCTGCTACTACTGCTACTGCTAATACTATTATTGCCACTGCTACTATTACTATAGCTACTATGGCTACTACGTCGACTGCTACTGCTACTATGGCTACTACCACTACAGCTGCTGCTGCTACTAATACTTCGACTGCTACTAATGCAACAACTGCTACCACTACTGCTGCGACTACTACTATTGCTACTACTACTGCTACTAGTACGGCTACTACAACAACAACTACTACTGCTATTACTACTACTACTACTACCACTACTACTACTATGCTACTACAACTAAGGCTACTAATACTACCACTGCTACTATAGCCACTACTACTACTTGAACTACTTGTACTACTACTACTTCTACAAGTACTAGTACTACTTCTAATTCTACTGCTGTTGCTACTACTGCTACCACGAATAATCCTACCACTGCTACTACTCCTTTAACTAGTATAATTATTGCCACTATTGTTGCTATTGTACTACCACTACTACTACTAGTCCAACTACTATTACCTCTACTAGTACTACTACTATTACTACTACTACTACTGTTGCGGCAGCTACAACTATTACTACTACTACTGCTGCTACTATTACTGCCACTACTACAGCTAAGACTACTGCTGCGACTACTACTATGGCTATGAGTGTTGTTGCTACTTCTACTACTCCTACGAAAGCCACTGCTACTACTATTACCCTACTACTACTACTACTACTGCTACTAGAACTACTGCTATTTCCACTAATGCTACTACTACTATTGCTGCTGCTACTACTGCAACAGCTATTATTATTACAACTACTTCTGCTGCGACTGCTACTATTACTACCGCTACAACTTCTGCTGCTACTACTTCTGCTACTTGAACTACTGTTACAGCTACTTCTACGACTACTACTGCTACTAACTACTACTACTACTACTACTGCAACTACTACTGCTATTACTACTTCTACTGATGCTACAGCTACCACTACCTACTACTACTACTACTACTTCTACTATTGTTATTCCTTCTACTACTACTACTACTGCTTCTGGTACTATTCCTACTGCCACTGCAACTACTACTACTACAGCTACGGTTGCTCCTACTTCTTCTACTAGTACTACTACCCCTACTACTACTATTACTATTACTGCTACTAATAGTACAACTTCTACAACTACATCTAGTACAACAACAACAACTACTACTACTACTTCTCCTATAACAAGAACAACTACTACTACTTTTTCTTCTCCTACAACTCCAGCTATTGCTACAGCTACTACTGCTACTACTGCTGCTACTGCTAATACTACTACTATGACTACTGCTAATACTACTACTACAATAACAACAACTACTGCTATTATTGCTACAACTACTACTTCTACTTCTACTAGTGCTACTCCAACTACTTCTCATACTACTACAGCTATTGCTTCTACTACTGCAGCTGGTACTACTACTTCTCCTATTGCTACTACTATTGGTACTATGTCTTTTATTAATACTTATAGTACTACTACTGCTACTACAACTTCTATTGCTACTGCTACTACTGCTACTTCTACTATTATTGCTACTACTGCTACTACTATCACTGCTATTACCTCTACGACTGCTACTAATATAACTATTGCTACCACTGCTACTTCCACCACTACTACGACAACTACTGCGACTACTACTGCTACAACTACCACTACTACCACTACTGCTGCTGCTACTGTTGTTGCTACTAGTACTACTACTACTACTACAACAATAACAACTACTACTACTTCTGCTACTACGATGATCACTTCTACTACCAATTCTACTAATACTAACGCTACTACTACTGCTCCAACAACTACTACAACTACTACTACTTCTGCTAATACTACTACTACTTCTAGTACTACCATAACCAATACTCCTACAACTAACACTACTGCTACTGCTTCTATGACTACTCTACTACTATTGCTACTACTGCTTCTACAACTACCACTACTAGCACGATAAGTACTACTACTGCTACTGCTACTACCACTATTGCTGCTCCAGCTACTACTGCTACTACTTCTACTGCTGCTACTACAGCTACTACTACTTCTATTATTTCTACTATTACTATAATTACTACAGCTACTATTGCTGCAAATACTACTGCTTCTACAACAACTACTTCTATTATTACTAATACTACTATCGCTACAAATAGTACTACGCCTTCTACTACTACTACCGTTTCTGCTACTACCACTACTGCTACCGTTATTACTACAACTTCCCCTACTTCTACTACTTCTGCAACTACTATTGCTACGGATACTACTGCTTCTACAACTTCTATGACTGTAGCCACGACTACTACTACTACTACCACTACAAAGATAACAACAACAACAACATCTACTAATACTACTACTACTACTACTACTACTACTACTACTACTACTACTACTACTACTACTACGAGTACTACTACTAGTACTACTACTAGTACTACTACTTCTACAACTCCTATAGCTACTACTACTAGTACTACTACTTCTGCAACTTCTACAGCTACTACTACTAGTACTACTGCTAATACTTCTACTCCTCGTCCTCCTCCTCCTACTACTACTACAACTGCTGCTTCTGCTTCTGCCTCTGCTACTGCTATCACTCCTCCTCCTGCTAGTACTACTATTACTACTACTTCAACTGCTATTACTACTTCTACTACATTTACTACTACAATTACTAGTAGTAGTACTACTATAACTACTACTACAACAATGACTACGGCCACTACGACTACTACTTCTGCACTGCTACTTCTATTACCACTACTACAACTACTACTGCTACTACTACTACTATTACCACTACTGCTACTACTACTAGCACTACTACTAGTCCTACTACGACCACTACTACTGCTACAACTTTTTATACTACTACAACTACAACTAAGACTACAACTACGACAACTATTCCTACTACTACTACTATATCTGTTTAACCTGCTATTGCTACTAAGACATCTACTGCTACGACAACTGTTACTTCTGCTACTACTAGTACAACTACTAATACTACTATTGCTAATGTACAACTACTACTGCTTCTGCTCCTACTACTACAAGCACTAATGCTACTGCTACTATGGGTATTACTACTATTACTACTAATACTACTTCTGCTACTGCTATTGCTCATACTGCTAATGTTGCGTCTGGCACTCCCACTACTACTACTACTACTTGTACAACTGCTATTAGGGCTATAACGGGTACTTCTACTACTGCTATCGCTATTACTAATACTACTAATACTAGCAATATTGCTTCTACAGCAATTGTTGCAATTGCTTCTGCTACTACTCCAACTTCTGCTACTGCTACTTCTGCTACTACTGCTACCTCCACTCCTACAACTCCTATTACTCCTTCTGTTATGGCTTTTGCTACTATTACTACTACTACTGCTACTACTACAACTAATACAACTACTAGTAATATTATTGCTACTACTACTACTATGACTACTACTACTACTATTACTTCTACTACTACTACAACAGCAACAACTACTACTACAACTAGTAGAGCTACTATTACTGATGATAATGATGATACAGCTACTACTATTGATGATGATGATGACGCTACTATTACTACTTCTACTACTAGTACAGATGATGATGATAATGATACTCGTACTACTACTACTATTACTACTACTACTACTTTGGTTACTACTGCTCAAACTATTGCTACTACTACTACTACTACTACTATTACTTCTACCACTACTTTTGCTACTACTACTGCTACTACTACTTCTACACTACTACGACTTCAACTCCTTTTATTATTATTACCACAACTCCCACTACTACTACTAGTACTACTACGGCAATTTCAACTACAACGACTACTACTTCTGCTACTACTGCAACTAGTCCTAATACTACTTCTACTACTGTTACTACTACTTCTGCTACTACTTCTATTGCTAATCCAACTACTGCTCCTATGACTACTCCTATAAGTACTACCACTAGTACTACTCCTACTACTTCTCCTACTCCTACAACTACTACTACTGCTACTATTACTACTACTATTATTGCTATAGCTACTACTACTTCTATTATTGCTCCAACCACTACTCCTATCAATACTACTACTACTCCTACTACTATTACTGCTACAACTCTGATTACCACTACTACTACTATTACTATTGCAACAAGTACAACAACTATGACTACAACTAATACTACTGCTACTACTACTACAACTACTAATACTGCTACTACAACTACAACAACTACTACTAATAATGCAAATATTATTTCTGCTACTATTACTCCTCCTCCTCCTCCTCCTACTACTTCTACTACTACCACTACTTCTTCTTCTACAACAACAATCGCTATTGCTACTACTATTACTACTGCTACTACAACTACTAGTACTATTTCTACGGAGGCAACCGCAACCACTACTACTAGTACTACTACTGCTACTGCTACTACTGCTCCTACTACAACAAATGCTACTACTTCTACTACAACCACAACTAGAACTAATACTAGTGCTACTCCTGCTACTGCTTGTAGTATTACTTCTACTACTGCTACTAAAGCTCCACGGCTGCTGCTACTACAACTAGTACTACTACTACTACAACTGCTACTACTACTACTACTGCAACCACTACTGCTTTTAGTTCTACTATTGCTACTACTACCACCAATGTTGCGGCTGTTGCTATTGTTGCAACTACTACTAATACAACTGCTTTAGTTACTACCACTATTACTATAACTACTACTACTGCAACTGGTACTACTGATGTTGCCGCTACAACTTCATCAACTTCTATATCCACTACTACAACTACAACTACTGCAACTGCTACTACTAACATAGCTAATTCTACAACTACTACAACTACACTACTACTGCTGCTGCTATTGCCGCTACTACTAGTTCTACTACAACTACAATTGTTGTAACTATTGCTACTACTATGGTTACTACTACTACTGCTGCTCTTACAACTGTTGCTGCTACTATTGCTACTACTAACACAACTACAACTACTACAACCACTGCTAGTACAACTACCACTGCAACTAGTACTACTGCTACTACTTCTTCAGCTATTACTACTATTACTGCTACTACTACTGCTACTCAAAGGGCAACACCTGCAACCCTGAATAGTTCTTTTCCTACTACTACTACTGCTACTCATAGGGCAACTTCTACAACCCCGGCTACCACTTTCGCTACTACTATTGCTGCTACTACAACTAGTACAACAACTACAGCCACTACCACTGTTACTATTGCTACTTCTACTACTACTACTACAACTATAAAAACTACTACCACAACAACAACAACAACAACAACTACCACTACTACTACTACAACAACAACAACTACTACTACTATTACTACTACTACTATACTACTACTACTACTAATAGTACTAGTACTACTTCTACGACAATTACTACTAATACTACTTGAACTGCTACTACTACTACACCTGATACACCTTCTACCAATACCACTATTACTACTAGTACTACTACTATTATTACTACTGCTATTACAACAACAACTACTACTGCTACCACTCGTATCACAACGACCATTCCTACTACTACTATTACTAATACTACAACTACCGCTACTCGTCTTACTACGTTTGCTACTCCTACTACTACTGCCACACCTACTACTACTACAACTAGTACTATTATTACTACTACTACTATTATTACTACTACAACTACTACTATTACTGCTACAACTACTAATACTTCTATTGTTATTCCTGCTACTACTCCCACTACTACTACTCTAACTACTACTACTTCTACTACTACTATTACTACTATTACTACAACAACTACCACAACAATAATATATAGTTCTACTACTACTACAACGACAACCACTACTACTACTATTGTACCTATAGCTACTACTACTACTACTCCTACTACTTATCTTACTACTACTGCTACTACTGCTACTACTGTTTCTACTTCTACATTTATTTCTACCACTACTACTACTGTTGCTACTATTAATGCTGTAATTTCAACTCCTACTACTGTTGCTACTATTGCTAATACTACTACTACTATGAATCCTCCTCCTCCTCCTCCTCCGACTACTACTGCTACTACCACCACTACAAATACTACAACTATTACTACTAATACTACTGCAACTTCTGCTGGTGCTACTGCCACTACTTCTACTACAACAACAATAGCTACAACTGCTACTTCTATTGTTGTTACAACTACTGCTGCTACTATGTGTACCACCACTGTTGCTGCTACTACTACAACAACTACTACTAGTAGTAGTAGCACAACCACTGCTACGGCTAGCACTTCTACTACTACTACTGCTACTGCTGCTGGTACAGTTATTGTTGCTACTACTACCACTACTATTACTACTAATACTACTGCTGCTATTACTTCTGCTACTACTGCTGCTGCTACCACTTTTGCTATTGCTACTACTACTACTATTACTAATGCTACTACTACTACTACTACTGTTACTGCCGCTACTACTGTCATTGTCGCTACTGCTACTATTACTACTATTGCTGCTGCTACTACTATATCTAGTACTACTGTTGTTGTATCTACTACTGCTACCACTGTTGCTCCTTTTGCAACTTCTGTTACTACTACTGCTTCTTCTACTACTGCTATTATGACTACTATGGCTACTACAACTACTACTACTACTATGGCCACTACTACAACAAGTTCTGCTGCTACTACTACTACTACTACTACTACACTTTTACTACCGTTACTATTACTAGTAATACTACAACCAGTGGCAATACTACTACTACTACTTCTATTGCCGCTAATGCGACTACAACTACTACTGCTACTGCTGCTTCTATGACTACTACTACTACTTCTGCTGCTACTACAACTATTACTACTATGACAACTACTACTAATATAGCTGCTGTCACTATAGCTACAACCACTGCTACTGCTACAACTGCCTATATGACTCCTGCTACTTCTAACAATACTACTACAGCTTCTGCTATAGCTATTATTACTATTGCTACTACTACTGCTTCAACTACAATTTCTACTAGTACTACTGCTACTACTACTATTGCTTCTACTACTTCTGCTGTAACTACTACTATTGCTACTACTACTACTACTATGATTGTTGCTACAAATACTACTACTAGTACTGTTACTGTTGCAACTACTACTATTACAATAGTTACAGCTACTACCACTATTACTACAACAACTACAACTATTGCTGCTGCTACTATTACTGTTGCTGCTACAACTTCTTCTACTTCCACTTTTACTACTACTACTACTACTACTACAACTAGAACTACTACTACTACTACTACTACTACTATTGTTATTACTGCTACTACTACAACTACTACTACTACTGCTATTACTATTATTGTTGCTACTTCTACTACTACTACTTCTGTTGCTACTACTACTACTACTACTTCTACTTCTACTACTGTTGCTACTACGACTACTACTACTATGACTACTACTACTAGTAATACAACTTCTACTACTAATTCTACTACTGCTATGACAACTGCGGCTATTAATACTTCTACTGCTATTAATACTACAACTACTACATCTCCTACTACTTCAACTACTGCTAATTCTACTACTGCAGCTATACTGCTACTGCTTCTAGAATAACTACGACCACTACGTTTCCAATAATAACAAGTACTACTACCTTCGTACTACTAGGACTCCCACTACAATATCTACTGCTACAAGCACTACTATCACTACTAGTACTATCACTACTACTACTACTTCTACTGCTGCTACTGGTGCAGCTACTGCTACCACTTCTATCACTACCACTACTACTTCTGCTTCAACTACGACTACTACTACTATTTCTCAAACAACAACAACTACTGCTACTACTACTGTTACTACTATTATGGCTACAACTACTACTACTACTCCTACTGCTACTGCAACTACTGCTTTTGTTACTATTGCTGCTACTACTCCTACTACTACCCCAACTACTACTATTACTATTACTATTGCTTTAACTACTACTACTACTACTACAAATACTGCTGCTGCTACTGTTACAACTACAAATACTACAACAACTACTACTGCTACTACTGATACTGCTGCAACTGCTACTACTAAAACTACTACCACTGTTACTGCTATAGCAACTACTACTTTTCCTACAACTATTACTTCTGCTACTAGTACTGTAACTACTACTATTATTATTACCACAACTACTGCTACTGCTACAACAACTACAACTATTTCTACTACTGCTACCACTATTACAACTACGACTACAACTAGTGCTACTACTATTACTACTACTACTACTACTACTATAACAACTACTTTGGCTGCCATTATCGATTCTGGTACTAGAACAACTACAACTATAACCACTGCTACAACTACTACTAATACTATTGCTACTACTACTTCTACTGCTACAATTAGTACTACAACTACTACTTTGACTACTACTACCACAACTGCTACAAGGACTACTGCTACTTGTACTATTATTACTACTACTACTACAACTACTGTTACTAATACTACTACTACACCTTCTGCTACTATTGTTCCAACTACTACAACTTCTACTACGATTATTCCTACGACCGCTACTAGCTACTCGTACTACTACTCCCATTACTACTACTGTTGCTCCTACTTCTGCAACTACTACTACAGCTGCTGCCACTACAACGGCTACTACTATTACTACTACTACACCTACTCCTATTACTAAAACAGCGACTACTCCTCCTCCTCCTCCTCCTACTACTACTACTATTACTTCTACGACAACTACTCCTACTACTTCAACTACTGCTGCCACTACTTCTGCTACTACTACTATTGTTGCTTTACTACTATTACTACTACTTCTGCTCATACTTCTGCTACTGCTACTATCGCTGCAACTGCTACTACAACTACTACTGCTATTGCTGCTACTACTCCTGTAACTACTATAATGATGAGTACTGCAACTACTACTACTACTGCTGCTACTATTACTAATCCAACAATGACTATTACTACTAAAACTGCAACTACTGTAACTACTTCAGCAAATTGTACTACTACTACTACTACTACCACAATTAGTACTACTACAACTACTCCTACAACTACTGCTATTGCTACCACTACTACAACTACTACTACAGTTGCTACTACTACTACTCCTACTACTATTGCTACAGCTACTACTACTACTCGTGCTGCTACAGCTACTACTTCTACTACTACTACTACAACTACAACAACACTAATACTTCTGTTGTTGTTGCCAGTACAACTAGTGCTACTACAATAATAGTTGCTGCGACTACTGCAACTACAACTTCTACAACTACAACAAATGCTCTTACAACTACTACTGCCGCTGCTCTTGCAACTACTACAACAACTACTATTACTATGAGTATGACTACTACTACTTCTGCGACAACAATAACTTCTTCTACTACTACTAGTACTTCTACTTCTATAGCTACTACTACTACAACTGTTGCGGCTACTACTACAACAACAACGACTGCTACTACTGCTGCTGTTGCTGCTACTGCTACTACTACTACTACTACTACTACTACTACTACTACTATTACTACTACTACCACCACCACCACCACCACCAGAACCACTACTACTACAATTATTACTATGGCTACAACCACTACTACTACTCCTACAGCTCTTATTAATACTAATACTAATATTATTACTATTGCTACCGCTACAACCACTACTACTACTTCCACTACTCTTAGTACTACTACTCCTATTACGACTACTCCTCCTCCTATTATTGCTACTATTTCTACTACAACTACTACTACTACTACTACTACTACTACTACTATTACTACTACTACAACTACTACTACTACTACTACTACTAGTATTACTACAACTATTATTACTACTGCTAGTACTACTACTACTACTACTACTAGTACTACAACTACTACTATTACTACTGCACCTACTACTATTCCTTCTGCTACTACTACTATTGCTGCTACTACTACTGCTGCTACTTCTACTGGTACTAGTACTGCTAGTTTGCCACTACTATACAGCTACTGCTCTTACTACTACTATTACTACTACTACTACTACAACAACAACAACTACTACTTCTACTACTATTGCAACTTCTACTACTACAACTCCTACTAGAACTCCTACTACTAATACAAGTAGTACTACTTCTACTGCCACAACATTAGCAACAACAACAACAACAATGACTACCGCTACTACTATTATGACTATTACTAGTACACCTACTAGTTCTACTACTAATACTAATACTACCAAAACTACCACTACTACTCCTATTACTACAACAACAACAACTACTACTACTCTATTGCTACTACTACTACTGCTACTACTACTACTACTGCTACTACTACTACCACTACTACTCCTACTACTACTACTGCCGCTGCTACTACTGTTACAGCTACTGCTCTTATCACTACTATTACTACTACTACCACTTCTGCTACTACTACTATTACTATTACTACTACTCCACATGCTACTACTTCTACAACTACTACTAACACTATTACTACTACCACGACATTAACAACAACTATTAAAATATCTACTATGACTACTATTACAACTACAACCGCTACTACTACTATTACAACTACTACCAATACTGTTGCTGCTACTGCTACTGCTATTGCTACAACTACTACTACTACTACTACGATGACAATGACTACCACTTCTACTGCTACTACTATTTGTACTACTACAACTACTACAACTACTATAACTATTACAACTACTACGACTAATACTACTGCAACAATTTTTACTGCTACTCCTACAACTCCTAGTGCTACAACTACTACTACTTCTACGACTCTTACTACTACTACAAATATTTCTACTCCTGCTACTACTCCTACTACTATAACTACTCCTCCTACTGCCACTACTACTACTTCTACTACTACTATATTTACTACTTCTGCTACTACTACCACAACTACTACTACAACTACAACTATTACAACAACTACCACTACTACTACTACCACTACAACTACTATTATTGCTACTTCTACTACAACTACTATTAGCTACTTCTACCACTACTACTTCTAATACTACTACAACTGTTACTAATCCTTCTAGTACTACTTCCACAACTACTATACTACTACTTCTACTATAAGTACTACTACTGCAACTACTACTACTACTCTGACTGCTACTACTACTACTACTTCTTGTGTACTACTACTACTGCTTCTAATACTACTCTGACTACTACTACTAGTATTGCTGCAACTACTGCTACAAATACTACTACTACTACTACTACTAATACTATCAATACTATTACTACTACTGCTACAACTACTTCTGCTGCTACTACTACTACTACTACTACTATTACTATGGTGAGTACTACTTTTTTTATTATTATAGTAACTACTTCTATTGCAACTATTACTACTAGTAGTAGTTGTAGTTGAAGTAGTAGTAGTGGTAGTAGTGGTAGTAATTGGAGTAGTAGTACTCGTAATAGTAGCAGTAGCAGTAGTAGTTGTAGTTATTGTTACTTTAGAAGTAGTATTAGCAGCAGCAAAAGCAGTAGTATTAGTAGTATTAGGTGGAATAGTAGTAGTAGTAGTGGTAGTATTAGTAGTAGTAGTAGCAGCAGTAGTAGTAGTATTAGTAGTCGTAGTAGTAGTAGTAGCAGTAGCAGCAGTAGTAATAGCTGTAGTACTAGTAGTAATAGTAGTAGTAACAGTAGTAACATTAGTGGTAGTAGCAGCAGCAGCTGAGGCAGTAGTAGTAGTTGCAATAGTACTACTACTAGTAGAAATAGCAATTGTAGTAGTAGTTGTAGTAGTGCAAGTAGAAGTAGTAGTTATAGTAGTAGTAGTAGCAGTAGTAGCAGTAGTTGTAGTAACAATAGCAACAATAATAGTAGTAGTAGTAGTAGTAGTACTAGTAGCAGAGTAGTAGTTGTGGTTGTAGTGGTAGCAATAGTGGTAGAAGTAGTAGTATTAGTAGTTGTAATAGCAGTAGTAGTAGTATTATAGTAGTAGTAGCAGTAGCAGTAGTTGTTGTCATTGTTCTATGAGTTGAAGTAGGAGTTGTATTCGTAGCAGTCGTAGGAGTTGTAGTAGTCATTGTACTAGTAGTAGTTGATCTTGTTGTAGTAGTGGTAGTAGTAGTACGAGTGGTAGTAGTAATAGTAGTAGTAATAGTAATAGCAATTGTGGTAGTAGCAGCAGCGATAACAATAACAATAGTAGTAGTAGTTGTTGTTGTTGTTATTGTAGTGGTATTATTAGTAGTAGTAGCAGGAGTAATATTAGGAGAAGGAGTAGGAGTAGTAGTAGTTGTTGAAGTAGTAGTTGTATTAGTAGTTGTAGTAGAAGCAGTAGTAGGAGTAGGGGTAGGAATAGGAATAGTTGTAGTAGAGTAGTAGTAGTAGAAGTAATAGTAGCAGTAGTTGTTGTTATACTTATAATATTGGTAGTAATGGTAGTAGTAGTAGTAGTATTAGTAGTACGAGTTGATGTTGTTATAGTTGTAGTAGTAGTAATGGTGGAAGTAGTAGTAGTGGTAGGATTAGTAGTAGTAGTAGGGATAGTAGTAGTAGTTGTTGTTGTCATATTAGTAGTAGTAGTAGTACTTGTCGTTGTTGTAGTAGTAGTATTAGTAGTAGTAGTTGTTGTTGTTGTTGGTATTGTTGTTATTGCAGTAATAGTAGTAGTAGTAACAGTACTAGTAGTAGTAGTTATTGGAGTAGCAATTGTTGTAGTAGTAGTAGTAGTAGGAGTGTTTGGAATTGTTGTATTAGTACAACTAGTAGTAGTAGTAGTAATAGTAGCAGTTGCGATAGTAGTAATAATAGTAGTAGCAGTAGTAGTAGTGGTGGTGGTAGTAGTTCTACTACTAGTAGTAGTAGTACTAGTTGTAGCAGTAGGAGGAGGAGGAGAAGCATAGTAGTTGCAGTAATAGTTAGAGTAGTAGTCATAGAGGTCGTACAAGTATTCAGAGTAGTATTAGTAGTAGGAGTAGTAGTAGTAGTAGTAGTAGTAATAGTAGTAGTAGTAGTATTAGTATCAGTAGTAGTAGCTGTAGTAGTTGCAGGAGTAGTAGTAGTTGTTGTTGTTGTTGTAGTATTAGTAGAAGTAAAAGTAGTAGTAGTAGTAATAGTAGTAGTGTAGTAGTAGTAGGAGGAGGAGGAGTAGTAGTGTAGTAGTAGTTGTTGTTGTTGTTGTTGTTGTTATTATGGTAGTAGTTGTAGTGGTAGTAGTAGCAATAGTAATAGTAATAGGAGTAGTGGTAGTAGCAATAGTTGTAGTTGTAGTAGTAGTGTAGTAGTAGTGTGGTAGTTGTAGCAGTAGTAGGGGTAATAAAGGGTGTAGCAGCAGTAGTAGCAACAGTAGTAGTAGTTGTAGAAGTAGGAGCAGAAGTAGTAGTAGTGATAATAATAGTAGTAGTAGTCGCAGGAGTAGTAGTAGTAGTTAATATTGTTATAGTCATAGTTGTTGCAGTAGTAATTGTAACAGTAGTAGTAGTAGTAGTAGTAATAGTAGTGGTAGTAGTAGCAGAAGTAGTAGCAGTAACATGAGAAGTAGAAGGTGTAGTAGTAGTAGCTGGAATAGAAGTAGTAGGAGTAGTTGTCATAGTAGTAGTAGTAGTAGTAGATGCAGTAGTACTAGTAGTAGTCATAGTAGAAATAGAAGGTGCAAGAGGTGGAGGAGCAGTATTAGTAGCAGCAGCAGTAGTAGTAGCAATAGTAGTAGTAGAAGAAGAAGTAGTAGCAGAAGTAGTAGTATAGTATCAGTTGTAGTAGTAAGGGTAGTAGCAGTAGTAGTGATAGTTGTATTTGTAGTAGTAGTAGTAGCACTAGTATTAGTAGCAGCAGCAGCTGCAACAGAAGTTGTAGCAGAAGTAGTAGCGGTAGCAGTTGTAGTCGCAATAGTTGTAGTAGAAGTAGTAGTTGCAGTAATAGCAGTAGCAGTCTGAATAGTAGTAGTAGTAGTAGCAGTCATAGATGTAGTAGTAGTTATTGTCGTATTAGTACAGGCAGCAGCAAGAGCCAGAGGAGCAGTAGTAGTATCATTATTACTAATAGTAGTGGTTGGAGCAATAATAGTAGAAATAGTAGTATCTATACTAGTAGTAGTAGCAGTTGTTTTAGTTGTATCAGCCATAGTCGCTTTATTTGTTGCCGTATAAGTAGTAGTAATAGTAGTTATATTACTATTAGTAGTAGTAGTGGCAATTGCAGTAGCAGTAGTAGTAGTAGTCGTCATAGTAGAAGTTGTAGTAGTAGAAGTCATAGCAATAGCAGTAGCAGTAATAATAGTAGCAGTGGTACTAGTAATAGTCGTAGCAACAGCAGTAGCAATAATTGGAGCAATAGTTATAGTAGTGTTGCTCATAGTGGTAGTCGCGGAAGTATATGTATTAGCAGCAGTTGTAGTAGTGGTAGTAGTTGTTGTAGTAGCTACAGCAAAAGTAGTATTAGTAGTAATCATAGTAGTAGTAATAGGAGGAGGAATAGTAGTAGTAGTAGTAGTCATAGTAGTAGTAGCAGTTGTAGTAGTAGAAGTAGTAGCAGTAGAAGCAGTCGCTGTAGTAGAGGTAGTAGCAGTGCTAGTGTCATAGTGGAAGTATTAGTAGTAGTAGTAGTAGGAGTATTAGCAATAATAGGAGTAGTAGTAGTAGTAGCAACAGTAGTAGTTGTAGTAGTAGTGTAGTGGTAGTATAGTAGTAGTATTAGCAGTAGTAGTTGTAGAGGTAGTAGAAGTGGTAGTAGTCGTAGCAGTCGTAGTAGTAGTAGTAGTAGTAGTAGTCGCAGTTGCAGTAGTAGTAGTAGTTGTTATAGTAGAAGTAGCAGTGGTTGTAGTAGTCGTCTAGCAGTAGTAGGAGTATTGGTGGTAGTAGTGGTAATAACAACTGTAGTATTAGCAGTGATAGTAGTAGCCCTAGTAGTAGTAATAGTACTAATAGTAGAAGTAGTTATAGTAGTACTAATAGTAGCAGTAGCAACAGTAGCAGCAGCAGCTGCAACAATAATACGTATAGTAGTAAGAGTAGCGGTACTAGTAGTAATAGTAGTAGTAGTAGTAGAAGATGTAGTAGTTGCAGTAGTAGTAGTAATACTTGTAGTAGTAGAAGTTGTAGTAGTAGTAGTAGTAGTAGTAGTAGTAGTAGTAGTAGTAGTAGTACTAGTACTAGTAGTTGTAGTAGCAGTATAGAAGGAGGAGTGGTGGTAGTAGTAGTAGTTGTAGTAGTAGTAGGAATAATAGTAGTAGTAGTAGCAGTAGCAATAGTAGTAGTTGTAATAGTAGTGTAGTAGTAGTGTAGTAGTAGTGGCAATAGTAGTAGTAGTAGAGGTTATCGTAGTAGTAGTAGTAGTAGTAGTTGTTGTTGTAGTAAGCAGTAGAAGTAGTCGTAGTTGTAATCATAGTAGTAGTAGTTGCAGTAGTTGCAGTAGAAGTAATAGTAGTAGTAGTAGTAGTAGTGGAAGTGGTAATAGTAGCAGAAGTAGTTGTAGGAACAAGAGAAGTAGAAGGGCTAGTACATGTTGTGGTAAATATTGCCACCACGACTAGCACTACTACAACTAATACTACTATTAGAACTACTACATCTACTGCTCCTACAACTACTGCTACTACTGGTTCTATAGCTACTGCTACTACTGCTACAACTACTGCTATTGCAAGTACTAGTACTACAGGAATTGCTGCTGCTACAGATGCTACTTTTACTACTACTACTACTATTACTACAACAACCAAAACTAATGCAACACGTATTACTACTACAACTGCTACAACTACTCCAACAAGTTCTCATACTACAATAGCTAGTGCTACAACAACTACTACTACTGCTAAGAATACTGCTCTTACTACTAATGTTGCTACTACTGCTGCTTCCACTATTACTGCTACTACAACTACTACTTTTATTACTATTGCCACCACTGCTACTGCTACTACTACCACAACAAAAACAACAACTACTGCTACTGCTACTGCTACTCCAACAACTTCTCATACTACTATAGCCAATGCTACTACTATTACTACTTCTCCTACTACTACTACTGCTATTACTCCTACTACTACAACTATTACTACTCTTACTTCTATTATTTATTCTACCACTGTTACTACAACTACTACTACTATAGCAACGACTGCTACTACTACTGCCTTTGCTACTTTGGCTACTATTGCTGCTACTACTACCGCAATAACAACTACAACTACATTGAATCCTGCTACTTCTACTACTGTTGTTATAACTTCTACTACAATTTCTATCAATACTAATGCCACTACTACTACTCTTAAAACTGCTACAACCACTACTACCTCTTCCAATACTACTGCTTCTACTACTACTACTGCCGTTGCTACTGACACTACTACTACTGCTACTCCGACTACTCCAACTACTATTGCTGCAGCTATTACTACATAGCTACTATTGTTGCTATTCATACTACTACTATTACTGTTATAGCTACTACTATTACTACTGCTACTATTACTACTACTACTAGTAGTACTACTACTACAACTAGTCTGGCTACTTCTACTGCTACTGCTACTCCTACTACTAGTATACTATTGCTGCTACTGCTACTTCAAGTAGTGTTATTGCTACTGCTATGGCTACTACTGCTCCAACTACTACTACTTTTAGCGCTACTACTACTATTGCTACAACTTCTACAACTACTATTAATACTAGTCATACAACTACTAATGTTGTTGCTGCTCCCTCAACTATGGCTACTAGTACTCCTACTAGTAGTGGTACTATTACTACTACTGCTACTACAACTATTACAACTACTACTACAGCTACGACTGTTCTTGCGACTACTACTACAGCAACGATTGCTGCTGCAACCCCTACTACAACTATAACAACAACAACTACTACTACTACAAAAACAACAACTACTACTACTACAACTACTACAACAACTACTACTACTACTACCACTGCTACTACTACTACTACTACTGCTGCTGATGTGGCTACTAATACTAATACTATTAATACTCTACTTTTACCACTGCTGCTGCAACTTCTACTAATGTTACTGCTGCTGCTACTACTACTACTACTGCTACTACTACTATTGCTGCTACTACTCTGCAACAGCTACTTTTATTACTACTATTACTAGTAGTCCATCTACTGCTACTACTTTTGCTACTACTACTACTGTTACTACTACTACTATGACTACGACTAATATTTCTGCTACTACTACTACTACTACTACAACTACTTCATCTACTATGACTGCTACGGCTGCTACTACTGCCACTGCTGCTACTACTATAGCTACTACAGTAGCTGCAACTACCACTACTACTCTAACTACTACTACAACCACTACAACTTCTAGTACTATTGCTACTACGACAACTACTACTACTAAAACTGAAACTACTGCTGTTACTACTATCTCTTGTACTACTACTACTATTGCTACTGCTGTAACTACTATACTGCTACTACTACCTCGGCTACTACAACTTCCATTGCTGCTGCTACTACTAATACTAATACTAATACTTTTGCTACTACTACTACAACAACAACTCTTATTATTGCTACTACTGCTCCTATTGCTACTACAACTACCACTACTGCTACTACTACTACAACCACTTCTACTAGTTCTGCTATTACTATGACTACAACTACTACTAAGACCACTACTACTACTATTGCTGCTACTGCTACTACTAATACCACTACTACTACAACTACAATTGGTACCACTACTTTGATTACTACTAGCACTACTACTGCTACTACTACCAGAACTATTGCTGTTGTTACTACTACTGCTACTACGTCTACTATTACTATGAATACTGCTACTACTGCTACTACTACTGCTGCAACAGCTACTACAGCTAATGCTACTACAATTACTACTACAACTGCTACTACTACTACTATTAATACAACTGCTACTACTAATACTACTACTACTAGTACTACTATTACT
Organism: Trichopus zeylanicus subsp. travancoricus; assembly: GCA_005019695.1. Lineage (NCBI taxonomy): Eukaryota > Viridiplantae > Streptophyta > Magnoliopsida > Dioscoreales > Dioscoreaceae > Trichopus > Trichopus zeylanicus. Next base: position 128,433 of record RXID01015076.1, read on the forward strand.
ACTACTATTACTACTACTACTATTACTATTACTACTATTACTGCCAATACTACTTCTACTTGTACTACTACTACTACTACTACTATTACTACTATTACTACCACTACTACTCTACTACTACTACTATTACAACTACTGCTACTACTACTACCACCACCACCACAAGTTCTCCATATAATAACAACAACTACTACTTCTTTTGCTACCACTAGTTGTACTACTACTTCTGCTGCTACTACTACTACAACAACAACAACAACTACTGCTGCTCCTACTGGAACTAATACCATTACTAGTACTACTATTACCGCCGCTAAGGCAGCAACAACAACTTCCACTAGTATTGCTACTACTACTACTACTATTAATAGTACTGCTACTAATATAACTACTTTGACAACTACTTCTACTTCTACTACTACTACTACTTCTCCTACAACTACAACTACTACTACTACTGTTGCTTCTCCTACAACTACAACTACTACTATTGTTACTACTAGTACTACTACTACTACTGCTACTACTACTGTTGCTGCTACAACTACTGCTATTATGGCTACTATTTGTTCTACTTCTACTACTACTACTTCTACTTCTACTACTATTGCTACTATTGCTACTACTACTACAACTACTACAACTTCTACAATAACAACAACAACAACTACTACTACCAATACTACTGTTGTTGCTAGTGCTACCACTACTAGCACCACCACTACTACTACTTCAGCTACGGCTGCGACTACTACTTCTGCTAGTACAGCTACTACCACTATTACTACTACTGCTGCTCCTACTACAACTTCCACTACTACTACTACTACTGCTGCTGCTACAGCTCCTGCTGCAACTACTAATACTACTACTACTGCTTCTCGACAACTACTTACTACTGTCACTGCTACTACTAGTCCTACTACTTCGAATACTGCTGCTACTTCTACTCGTACAACTACTATAACTACTTCTACTGCTACTTCTAATTCTACTGCTACCGATACTACTGCTGCCAACAATACTGCTACCACTACTATTACTCCTTTAACTCGTACTACTATTGCTACTACTGGTGCTACTGTACTACTACCACTGCTACTAGTATTACTACTTCTGCTACTCCTAGTCCTACTACTATTACCTCTACTAGTACTAGTACTACTACTACTTCTGCTACTAGTACTACTAAAACTGCTGCTGCTGCTACTACAACTATTACTACTACTACTACTGCCACTATTACTGCTATTACTATAGCTCAGACTACTGCTGTGACTACTACTACGGCTACGAGTGCTGCTGCTAATTCTACTACTACTACAATAATCACCGCTACTGCTACTACTACTACTACTACTACTACTATTGCTACAACTACAACTATTTCCACTAATGCTACTACTACTACTACCACTGCAATTGCAATTACTATTACAACTACATATGCTACGACTACTACTAGTACTACTGCAACAACTTTTGCTACTAGAACTATGGTTACTACTACTTTTAGGACTACTACTACTCCTAACTACTACTCCTACTACTACTACTGCAACTACTGCTAGTATTACTTCCTCTACTACTTCTGTAGCTACCACTAACTACAACAGCTACTACTTCTACTATTACTATCCCTTCTACTACTACTACTACTGCTACTGCTACTATTGCTACCGCTACTACAACTACTAGTGCTACTGCAACTACTATTGCTTCTACTACTACTATTTCTACTGCTACTACTACTACTTCAGCTACGACTACTCCTACTTCTTCTACTACTACTACAACTACAATTCCTACTACTATTAGTACTACTCCTACTACAAATAGTACGATTTCTACAACTACTTCTACTACAACCACAAGAACAACTACTACTACTACTTCTCCTACAACTACAACAACTAGCACTACTACTACTTCTCCTACAACTCCTACTACTGCTACTACTTCTACTGCTACAACTACTGCTACCACTTGTACTACTACGATGACTACCACTAATACTACTACTACTAATACTTCTACTACCACCGCTACAACTACTGCTACTACTGCTACTACTACTATTTCTACTACTACTAGTGCTACCCCAACTACTTCTCATACTACTATAGCTACTGCTTCTACTACAGCGGCTACTACTACTACTTCTCCAACTGCTACTAGTACTTTATTATTACTAGTAGTACTACTATTGCTACAACACCTTCTGCTACTACTACTAATACTATTGCTACTTCTACTATTATTGCTACTAATGCTACTACTACCACTACTATTACCGCAATGACTACTACCACTACAACTATTGCTACAACTGCTACTACTACCACTACTATGACTACTACTATAGCTACTATTGCTTCACATACGACTACTACCACTACTATGGCTGCTACTATTACTGCTGCTGCTACTTCTACTACTACTACAACTACTACTCCAGCTGCTGCTATTACTACTTCTACTACTGTAGCTATGACTTCTACTATGAATTCTACAAATACTAATGCTACTACTGCTACAATAACTACTACAACTACCACTACTTCTTCAAATACTATTACAACTTCTTGTACTACTATAACTACTACTCCTACAATTGACACTACTGCTACTACTTTTACGGCAACTCCTACTACTATTGCTACTGCTGCTACTACTACTACTATTGCTGCTACAACTACTATTGCTGCAACTACTACTGCTCCTCCTCCTACTACTACTACTACTATTATTGTTACTAGTATTACTACTATTAGTACTACTACAACTACGGTTGCTGCTACTGCTACTACTACAACTATTAGTACTACTACTTCTGCTGCTACTACTGCTGCTAGTACCACTACTACTGCTTGTAATACTACTATAACTATTGATGTTGCGACTACCGCTACTTGTACTACTCCAATTACAATTAATGCTATTGTAGCTCCCTCAACTACTGCTACTAGTACAACTACTATTACTACTGCTACTAATACTAAAACTAATTCTACAACAACCACTACTAGTACGATAACTACTACTTCTACTACTGCTACTGCTAGTATCATTTCTACTTTTACCGCTACTACTACAACTACTACTACCGGTACTGCTACTCCTGCTACTAATACTAAAACTACTTCTATAACTACCACTACTAGTACGATAACTACTATTTCGGCTACTGATACTGCTACTACTATTTGTACTTCTACCGCTACTACTACTACTTCTACTGCTACTACTGCTACTACCGCAACCGCTGCTCCTGCTACCACTACTACTACTTCTCCTGCTGCTACTACAGCTACTACTACTGTTACTACTACATCAATTTCTACTGCTCCTACTACTACTACTATAATTACTACCGCTACTACTACTATAACTACTACTAAAACTGCTACTACTACTGCTATTACTATTGCTACTTCTACTACAATTCCAACTACCACTACTGTTACTACTATTACTTCTACTACAACTACTATTTCTATCGCTACTTCAACTACTCCTACTACTACTACTACTCCTATTCCTACTACTACCGCTCCTGCTATTATCATTGCTCCAACCACTACCCCTACACCTATCTCAACTCCTATTACAACAACTACTGCTACTACTAATACCACTATTACTTTTACTTGTTCTATCACTACTAAAACTACTACTACAACTACTTCTACTACTGCTACTAGTACTAGTACTGCTACAACTACTATTGCTGCTGCTGCTACTGCTACTACTACTAGTATTGCTACTACTATTACTACTACTATAATAACTACTACTATTGATGAGGATGCTGCTGCAACTACTACTACTATAATTACTAATACTACAAGAACAACAACAACTACTACAGCTCCTCCTTCTACTACATCTACGGCTACCGCTACTACTACTACCACTGCTACTACAACTACTACAACTACTACAACAACAACTACTATTACTACTGCTACAACAACAACAACAACAACTACTACTATTATAACTGCAACTGCTGCTCCTACTACTACTTCTACTACTACTACGCTAATACTTCTACTACTACCACTGCGACTACTACTACTACTACTACCACTACTACAACTATGACAACAAAAATGACAACAAGAACTACTACTACTAATACTCCAACTACTAGTACAACTATTACTGTAGCATAACTTCTGCCACTACTACTACAACCTTTACTACTACTCCAACTCCAAGTCCAACTGCTACTCCTTCTACTCCAACTCCAACTACTACTCCAGCTGTAGCAACTACTAATACTATTGCAACTACTTCTACTACAACTACTCCTATTCTTATGACTAATTGTACTAATCTACTATTTCTGCTATAACTACTGTGACTACTACTACTCCTTCTACTACTACTACCTACCACTGCTACTTCTACTACTACTACTCGTTCTACTACTACTACTACTGGTGCTACTACAATTACTACAACTTCTGCTAATACTACTACTACAATAACTACTACAACTACTACAACAACAACAATAGCAACTACTACTACTGCTGCTACTACTCCTGCGGCTACTACTACAACTACTACTACTACCACTTCTACTACTACCACACCTGTTGCTACTACTACCATGACTACTACTCCTATTGCTGATGCTACTACCACTACTACTGGTACTACTACTTCAACTACTACTATTGCTACTACTACTACTACTACCACCACCACTACAACTACCACTACTATTACCTCAACTACTATAACTATGGCTTCGGCAAATACACTACTACTATAACCACTACTACTAGCACTACTAATACTCTTGCTACAACTACAACTATGACTACTACTACTACTTCTACTACAGCTACTCTTGCTACTACTACTATTACTACTTCTACTACCACTCTTACTACTACAACTAGTACTACTACTTCTACTACCACTCTTACTGCTACTACTAGTACTACTACCTCTACTACCACTCTTACTGCTACTACTAATACTACTACCACTACAATTTCTACTACAACAACTACTACTACTCCTCCTTCTACTACTACCACAATTACTACTACTACTACTAGTCCTTTTGATAATACTACCCATACTTGTAAACCAACTCCTATTACAACAACTACAGCTACAACTCCAACTACTACTACTACTCCTACTACTATTAATACTACTTCTACTTCAACAACAACAACAACTACTACTACTACTCCTGCTCCAGCTCTTGCCACTGCTACTATAACTCGTACTCTTACTACTGCTACTGCAACTTCTAGTCCTAGTCCTACTCGTACTACTACTATTACGACTAGAACTAGTACTACTACTACTACTCCTCCTACTCCAACTCCTACTTCTACTTCTATACCTTTGACTACTGCCACTATTATTACTATACACATTACTATTGCTACTACTAGTACTATTACAATGACTACTTCTACTATTACTACTACTACTACTACTACTACTATTAGTACTACTTCTACAACTACTACTCTGACTACTAAAACTATTACTGCTACTATTACTACTACTGCTACAACAACAACAATAACAACTACTACTAGTAGTAGAATTAGTACTAGTAGGAGTAACAGCAGCAGGTGCAGTATTAGAATTAGTTGTAGTAGTAGTAGCAATAGTAGTAATTATACTAGTAGGAGTTGGTCTTGTAGTAGTAGTAGTAGTAAAAGTAGCAGTTATAGTAGTAGGAGTAGGAGAGGTAGTAAGATAGTACTAATAGTATTTATTTTAGGATGAGTAGTACTAGTTATAGCAGTAGTAGTAGTTATAGGAGTAGTAGCAGGAGTAGCAATAGATGTAGTTGCAGTAGTAGCATTAATAGTAGTAAATGTAGTAGAAGTTGTAGTAGTAGCAGTAGCAAAAGTTGTTCTAACAGTAGTAGAAGTAGGAGTAGTGGTAGTAGTAGCACTAGTAATAGTAGTAGTAATGGTAGTAGGAGTTGATGTTGTAGCACTAGTAGTAGTAGTAGTAATAGTAGTAGTAGTAATAGTAGTAGTAGCAGTAGTAGTAATAAAAGTAGTAGTAGTAGGAATAGTAGTAATAGTAGTAGTAGTAGTAGTTGCAGTAGTAGAAGTAATAGTAGTAGTAATAGGAGTAGTAGCAGTAGTAGTAGAAGAAACAATAGTAGTAGCAGTAGTAATAGTTGTTGTTGTTGTAGTAGTAGTAGTTGTAGTAGTAGAAGCTGTAGTAGGGGGAGGAGTAGTACTAGTAGTAGTTGTTGTTGTTGTTGTAGCAGCAACAGTAGTAGTAGTAGTACTACTACAACTAGTAGTAGCAATAGTTGTAGTTGTTGTAGTTGGTGTAGTTGTCGCGCTAGTAGTAGTAGTATTTGGAGTAGTAATTATAGTTATAGTAGTCGTAGTTGTAGTAATAGAAGTAGTTATTGTTGTAGTAGTCATAGTCATTGTAATAGAAGTAGTTGTAGTTGTTGTAATAGCAGTTGTTGTTGGAGTAGTATTAGTACTAGTAGTTGTTGTTGTGGTAGTAATTTTGCAGCAGTTGTAATAGTAGCAATTGTAGGAGTAGTAGCAATAGTAGTTATATTAGTAGTAGTAGTAGTAGTAGTAGTAGTAGTAGTAATTGTAGTAGTAGTAGTTGTTGTTGAAGTAGTAGTAGCAGCTGTAGTAGCAGCAACAACATTTGTAGTAGTAGTTGTTGTTGTAGTAGTAGGAGTAGTAGTAGTGGTAGTAGTATTACTAGTAGTAGTAGTAGTAGTAGTAGTAGTAGTAGTAGTAGTAGTGGCAATAGTAGTTGTGGTAATAGTAGTTGCAATAGTAGTTGTAGTAGTCGTTGTTGTTGTTGTTGTTGCTATTGTAGGAGTAGCAGCAGCTGCAACTCAGTATTAGTATTAGCTGAAGTAGTAGTAGTAGCAGTTTTAGTTATAGTTGTAGCAGAAGTAGTAGTACTAGTAATAGTATTAATATTAGCAGTAGTCGTAGTAGTTGTAGAACTATGAGTATTAGTAGCAGTTATTGTAGTACCAACAACAACAGTAGAAGTAGCAGCAGTTGTAGTTGTAGTAGTAGTTGTTGTTGTTATTGTTATTATTGTTGTGGTGGTAATAGTATTAGTAGTAGTAGTAGTGGTAGCAGTAGTAGTTGTACTAGTAGTAGTAGTAGTAGTACTAGTTGTAATACTAGTAGTAGGAATATTATTTGTAGTAATGGTAGTAGAAGTAGTAGGAGTAGTAGTGGCAATCTATGTAGGAGGAGCAGCAGCTGTGCTAGTAGTCGATGTAGTTGTAGTAGTAGTAGTCATAGTAGTAGTAGTAGCAGTAGTAGTAGAAGTAATAGTAGTCTTGGTTGTAGGAGCAGCACCAAATGCGACAATAGTAGTAGTTGTAATAGTAGTAGTAGAAGTCGTAGTAGTAGTAGTAGTAGTAGAATAAGTAGTAGTAGGAATAGTAGTAGTAGTTGTAGCAACAGCAGCAGCAGTAGTAGTAGTAGCAGTAAAACTAGTAGTAGAAGTCATAGTAGTAGTAGTGGAAGTCGTAGTAGTTATAGCAGGGGTAGTTGTTTATATTGTTGTCGGTGTAGTAGTAGGAGTAGTTGTTGTTGTAGTAGTAGTAGTAATAGTAGTAGTCATAGTAATAGAAGCTGTAGTAGAAGGAGGAGTTGGAGTAGGAGTAGTAATAGGAGTAGCAGTAGTTGGAGTTGGGGTAGTAGGAGTAGTAGGAGTTGAAGTAGCAGAAGGAGTTGGAGTAGGAGTCATAGTAGCTGTGGTAGTAGGAAGAGGAGGAGTCGTAGTAGTTGCAGTAGTAGGAGTAGGAGTTAGAATAGTTATAGTTATAGTAATAATAGCAGCAGCTGTAGTAGTAGTACTACTACTAGTGGAAGGGGTAGCAGCAATAAGTGTTGTACTAGTAGTAGTAGTAGTAGTAGTAGTAGTAGTAGTAGTAGTAGTAGTAGTAGTAGTAGTAGTAGTAGTAGTAGTAGTAGTAGTAGTAGTAATGATAGTAGTAGTAGTTGTTGTTGTTGTTGTAGTAGTAATAATAGTAGTAGTAGTAGTTCTTGTTGTAGTAGTAGAAGTAGTAGTAGTAGTAGTAGTAGTAGTAGTAGTAGTAATAGTAGTTGTTGTTTTAATAGTAGTAGAAGTAGTAGTAATAGTAGTTTTAGTAGTAGTAGTAGTAGTAAAAATAGAAGTTGTTGTACTACCACTAGTACTGGTACTAGTAGTAGTAGTAGTGGAAGTAGTAGTAGTAGTAACAATTGCGTTAGTAGTACTAATAGTAGTAGTAGTAGTAGTAGGAGTAGTTGCAATATTATTAGGAGTTGTTGTGGGAGTAGCTGTAGGAGTTGTAGTTGTTGGAGTAGTTGTAGCAGTAGTAGTAGTTGTTGGAGTAGTAGTAGTAGTGGTAGTTGTTGGAGTAGTAGTAGTAGGAGTAGTTGTTGTTGTTGTTGTTGTTGGAGTAGTAGTAGTTGTAGGAGTTGTAGTTGTTGGAGTAGTGGTAGCAGCAGCAGTAGTTGTTGGAGTCGTAGCAGTAGTATTTGTAGGAGTAGAAGTAGTAGTAGCAGGAGTAGTAGTAGGAATAGTAGTAGAAGTAGTAGTAGTAGCAATAGGAATAGAAGTAGTCATAGTAGTAGTAGTAGTAGTAGGAGTAGTTGTAGTAGGAGTAGTTGTAGTAGCAGTTGTAGGAGTAGGAGTTAGAGTAGTAGTAGAAGTAATAGTAGCAGTTGTAGGACTAGTAGTACTAGCAGCAGTAGTTGTTGAAGTAGCAGTAGTGATATATTAGCAACAGTAGTAGTAGTTGCTTATGTATTGGTAATATGAGAAGTGGTAGTAATAGCTGTAGTAGTAGTAGCAGTAGCAGCAGTTGCAGTAGTAGTAGAACTATTAGTAGCAATAGTAGATGAAGCAGAAGTAGTAGTAGTAGTAGTAGTCGCAATTGTTGTTATAGTAATCTGAGCAGTAGTAGTATAGTAAGAAAAGTTGCAGTTGTAGTAGTTGTAACAGTAGGACCAATAGTGGTAGTAGTAATAGCAGTAATCGTGGTAGTAGCAGTAGAAGTAATGGTAATAGTAGTAGCAATAGTGGCGGTAGTTGCAGTAGCAGTTGTAGTGATAATAGAAGTAGTAGTGCGGTAGTAGCGGTAGTAGCAGTACTAGCGATAGTAATAGTAGTAGGAGTAGTAGCTATAGTAGCAGTAGGAGCAGTAGTAGTAATAGTAATAGTAGTGGTAGTAGTAGATGTAATAGAAGTAGTAGTTGTTGTTGTAGTAGAAGTAATAGTAGTAGTTGTAGTAGTAGTAATAATAGTAGTTGTCGAAGTAGGAGTGGTAGCATTAGCAACAGTAGAAGCAGTAGCTGCAGTAGTAGTAGTAGTGGTAGTAGTAGTAGTAGTAGGAGGAGGAGGAGGAGGAGGAGGAGTAGTGGCTGTAGGAGCAGTAGAAGTAGCATTACTAATAGTAGTAGTAGTAGTATTAGTAGTAGAAGTCGTAGTAGTAGTTGTTGTTGTTGTTGTGTCGTTATTCTAGTTGTAGTAGTAGTAGTAGTAGTAGTAATGGCAATGGTAGTAGTCTTGGTAATTGTAGTAGTAGTTGTTGTTGTAGAAGCAGTAGTAATCATAGCAGCAATAGTTGCAGAAGTAGTAGAAGCGGGGAAAGTAGTGGTAATAACTGTAGCAGCTATAGTAGTAGCATCAATGGTAGTAGTTGTAGAAGCAGTAGTAGTGTTAGTTGTAGTAGTAGTATTAGTAGTAGTAGTAGTAGTAGTAGTAACTGTTCTAGTACTAATAGTAGTAGTAGTGTAATAATTATAGTAGTAGTAGTAACAGCAGTAGTAATAGCAATTAAAGCAATAGTAGTAGTAGTTGTATGAGCAGCAGTAGCAGTAGTACAATAGTAGCAGTAGTAATTGTAGCAGCAGTAGTAGTAGTAGTGGTACTAGTAGCAGTTGTAATAGTAGTAGCAATAGCAGTAGTAGTAATAGTCGTTGTCGTACAAGTAGTGGTAGTTGTGGAAGTAGTAGTAGTATTTGTAGGAATAGTAGTAGTACTAGTACTAGTAGGAGTAGTCGAGGAAGTAGCAGCAGCATTAATAGTAGTAGGAGTAGTACTAGTAATAGTTGTTGTTGTAGAAGCAATAGTAGTAGCAGTTGTACTGGTAGTAGTTGTACTAGCAGCAGTAGTAGCAATAGTAAGAGTAGCAGTGGTAGTAGCAGCAGCTGTAGTAGAACTAGTAGTAGCAGCACTAGTAGCAGGAGCAGTGGCAGTTGTAGCAGCAGCTGTAGTAGAACTAGTAGTAGCAGCACTAGTAGCAGGAGCAGTGGCAGTAGTAGCAGCAGTAGCTATTGTGGTAGAAGTAGTAGTAGTAGTAGTAGATGTAGTAGTAGTCGCAGGTAGTAGTAGTAGCAGTAGTAGTAGTATTAGTACTAATTAGTAAAAGTAGTAGTCATAGCTGTAGTTGTAGCAAGAGTAGTAGTAGCAAAAGTAGTAACTGCAGTAGTAGTAGCAGTAGAAGTAGTAGCGATCGTCGTAGTAGTAGTAATAGCAGTAGCAGTTGCAGAGTAATAGTAGCAGAAGTAGTAGCAGCTGTAGTAGTAGTATTAGTAGAATTAGTAGAAGTAGTAGTAGTAGTTGTAGCAGCAGAAGTAACAGTAGTAGTACTAGTAGTGGTAGTTGTTGTTGTCGTAGTGGTGGTAGTAGGAGAAGTCGTTGTAGCAGTAGTTGTTGTTCTTGTTGTTGTTGTAGTACTGGCAGTAGTGGTTATTGTAGTAGTACAAGTTGCAGCAGCACTCGTACCCATAGTAGTAGTCGCAGCAGCAGTCTTAGCAGAAGTTGTAGCAGTAATAGAAGCAGTTGCACTAGTGGCAGTAGTAATAGTTGTAGCAGTAGCAAGAGCAGTAGTAGTTGCTATAGCTACTACTTCTACTACAGGAACTACTATTGCTGCTGCTACTAATGCTACTACTATTGCTACTACTATAGTTACTGCTACTACTTTTCTTACTACTACTATTGTTGATACCACTCTTGCTACTACTACTATAGCAACAACTAATACAAGTACTGTAGCTACTACAACGGCTACTACTCCTGCTACTACTATAACTACAACAACTACTGTTGAGACTATTACGGCTACTGCTACTACTTCTATCGCTACTACTATTGCTACTACCAGTACTACAACTACTTCCCCAACTACTAAAACTACTAGTACTACTACTATACTGCTGCTACTATCACTACCGCTGCTAATACTGCTATTGCTACTATTGTTACTACAGTTCCTACTACTGCTACTACTATTACCACTACTATTGCTTCTACTACTACTACTCCTTCTACAGTTACTACTATTTCTACTACTAATGCTTCTACAACTGCTACTTATGCTAATCCTACTGCAACTTCTACTACGACTACTCCAACTAATACTACTCAAACAACTATTCCTACTCCAACTCAAACTACTACTACTATTACTATTGTTGTTGCTGCAACTACTACTACTGCTGCTGCTGCTGTTATACTACTACTCCTCCTACTACTACTACAACTACTATGGCAACTACTACTGCTACAACTGCTATTGTTTCTACTGATTATACTACTGCTACAATAAAGGCTACTAAGGTAGTGACTACTACTACTACTGCTGGTACTGCTACTAGTACCACTACTGCTACGGCTACTACTACTACTACAATTATTGCTACTACTACTGCAATTTCGACAACTACCGCTGCTACTTCTACTACTACTGTAACAACAACTGCTACTACTACTATTGCAGCTACTAATACTACTAATTCTAATTCTACTACTACTACTACTACAACAATTATTGCGCCTACTAATACTACTAATTCTACCACTACTACTATTACCACTACTACTACTGCAACTGCTACTACTATTTCTACTACTACTACTTATCATATTATTACTACTACTGCTACTACTTCTACTACTATAGCTACTGATACTACTACTCCTACTTTTACTGCAACTATTACGGTTACTGGCAACACTACTACTTCTCCTAAGACTAGTAATAATGGTAATACTACTTTTTTTACTACAGCTATTACAACTGCTGCTGCTACTACTACTACCACTACCATTACTACGATTACTACTGCTACTACTACCACGACTACTACGATTACTACTGCTACTACTGCTACAACTACTACTACTTCTAATGCTCCAACTACTATTACTCCTACTACTACAATAATTATTATCATTACTACTACTACAACTACTATTACTACTACTACTTCTCCTGTTGCTGCTACTGCTACTACTAATACTACTGCTACAACTACTACTTCGGCTACTATTACTTTTGCTACTAAAACTACTGTTACTCCTACTAATACTACTACTACAATAGCTACTACTAGTACTTTAGTTATGGATACTACAGCTGCTACTGCTACCACTGCTACGATTGCTACAATAGCTACTACTGCTACTACTGTTACAAATGCAGCTATCAATCTTACTACTACTACGACTACTACTACCATTTCTACAACTACTACTGCTATAGCTACTACTACTACTATTACTACTAATACTATTGGTACTGCTACTAATACTGCTACTCCTACTCCTGCTAATTTTCCAACTACTACTACTTTTGCTACTACTATTATTGTTGCTGCTACAACTATTGACACAATTGCTGCCAGTACTGCTACTACTAATGCTAGTGCTACTACAACTAGTACTATCTCTACCACTACTACCATTACTAATACTACTATTTTTGTTACTGCTCCTACTATTGCTTCTCCTTCTACTGCTACTACTGCTACTACTACTTCTATTATTTTTGCGACAAACACTACTACTACTACTGCTACTACTATTACTGCTGCAACTACAACTACTCTTGCTACTACTATTACTATAGCGACTGCCACTACTACTTCTGCAATAACTACTACTACTCCTATTATTACTTCTGCGACTAATGCTGCCACTTCTACAACTGCTACTACAGCTACTACTGCTAATACCGCAACTACTACTACTACTATTACTACAGCTATTTTTGCTACATCTACAACAGCTATAACTAGTAAAACTAGTAGGAGCAGTAGTAGTAGTAGCTGAAATAGTGCCAGTGGTAACATTAGTAGGAGAAGTAGTTGTTGTAGCAAAAATAGCCGCAGTAGTAGTTGTAATATTTTTAGTAGGAGCAGCAGTAGTAGTGGTAGAAGTAGTAGTAGTAGCCATTGTTTTCGTAGTAGTAGTAGCGAGAATAGCACCAGTAGTAGTAGTGCAGTAGTAGAAATAGTAGTACTAGTAGTAGTAGTAGCAGTAGTAGAAATAGTAGTAGTAGCAATACGAGGAGTTGTTGTAACAGTAGTAGTATTTATTGTAATATTATTAGTAGAAGTTGTTGTAGTAGCAATAAAAGTAGTAGTAACAGAAGTAGTATTACTAGTATCAGTAGCAGTAGTAGTAGTTAGAGCAGTAGAAGTAGCAGCAGTAGAAGTGCCACTATTACTCCATTACTACTACAACTACTACTATTACTAGTACTACTACTGCTCTAACTACTACTACTACAACTGCTACTACTTCTGCTTCTCCTACTATTACTACTACTTCTACTACAGCTACTTCTTCTACTACTTCTGCTACTATAACTACTACTGCTACTACTACTACAATTGTTACTATTACTACGACTACTACTACTTCTGCTACTACTTCTGCAACAACTACTACAACTAATACTACTACTGCTACAAGTATGACAACTACTACTACTACTACTCCTTATTGTATTGCGACCACTGCTATTACTACTACTACTACTACTTATACTACTACTACTACTACAACTCCTACTACTACAACTACTACTACAACTACTACTAGTAAAATTGCTACTAGCTCGTAATTCTCGTACTTTCTACTACTACAACGACAACTATTACTACGACTACTACTAGTTTTTATTACACCAACTACTACTACTACTACTACGACTACTACTTCGACTCTTGTAGCTACTGCTACAACGACTGCTATTACTAGTACTACTACTGCTGCCACCACTTCTACTACAACTACTACTTTCAATAATACTACGGCAAGTACTACTACAACAACTACTACTATTACTACGATCAGTCCAACTAGTACAACTACTAGTACTGCTACTACTACTACTACAACGACTATTACTACTACTACTACTACTTCTACTGCTACTCCTACTCCCAACTCCTTCTACTATTATTAATCCTAATACTACTGCTGTTACAATTACTATTATTATTACTACTACTACTACTCCTATAACTACTACTACTATCATTACTGCAACTACTACTACTACTATTATTAATCCTAATATTACTATTACTACTACTACTCCTCCTCCTCCTCCTCCTCTTACTACTATTACGACTATTACAACTACTATTACTACTACTCTTGACACTCCTACCACTACTACTACAACAACAATAACAACCACTACTACTACCACTACTACTACAACTACGATGAATAGAACTATTACTGCCATTACTAGGACTACTACTACTACCACCACCATTACTACTTGTACTGCTACACCTACTACTACTTCTACTACTTCTATAACTACTACAACTGCAATGCTATAACTAATACTACTAGTACAACCACTGCTACTGCAACTACTATTGCAACTACTACTATTGTTGCGGCTACTTCTGCTACAACTGTTGCTATCATTACTACTGCGACTACAATTGTTGTTATGGCTACTACCGCTACAACTAATACTATTGCTTCTGTGAATACTATTTGTACTACTAGTACTACTACTACTCTTGGTAGTACTTCTACTGTTACTACTACAATAACTGCTGCTGTAATTGCTACTACTACTACTACTACTACTAATGTTGCTACCACAACTACTACTTTTGCTTCTAATACTTCTACTACTACTACTGTTAATATTACTATTACTACTTATGCTACTACTACTACCACTATTACTACTGCTATTATTAGTACTACACTACTACTACTACTACTAAAACTTCTACTACTACTACTTCTACTACTACTACTATAACTACAACAACTACTACTACTATAATTACCACTTCTACTACAACTTCTGCTACAACTTCTGCTACAACTTCTACTACTACTCCTGTGCCTGTTGCTACTACTCCAGCCACTATTTCGATTGCTAAAACTGCCATTGCTTCAACTATAAGTGCAACTACTACAACTCCTATGGCTTTTGCTACTACTATTATGCGTGCTACTACTACTACTATTACTGGTATTACTACTCCTACTACAACTATTATTACTCCTATTTCTAGTACAAGTACTGCTGCTATTACTACTACGGCAACTACTGCTGCTGCTATTAGTACTACTACTACAGCTGCTATTCCTACAACTATTATTAGTACAAGTACTAGTACTACCACAATTCCTACTACTATTATTACTACTATTGCTGCTGCTGCTGCTACTTCTGCTACTGCTAATGCTGCTGATGCTACTACAACTGCTGCCACTACTACTAATACTACTTATACTACTACGATTGCTAGTAATGTTACTGCTACAAGTCCAATTACTACTCCTATCACTACTACTAATTCTACTACAACAACTACTACTACTTCTACAACTGCTACGATTGCTTCTACTACTACTCCTTCTACTACTACTACTACTACTACTACTACTACTACTACTACTACTATTACTACTTCTACTTACACCTACTCCTACTCCTACTCTGACTACTGCTACCCCTACTATTACAACTGCTATTACTGCTACTCAATATCTACTACTTATTGTACTACAACTATTGCTACTACTGCTGCTACTGCTGTTGCTACTACTACTACTCCTAAAGTTGTTGCTGTTGTCGGTACTACTACTACAACTAAGACCACTACTTCGACTACTACTACTACTATAACAACAACTACGATTATTACTACTTCCTCTACAACTACAACAAAAACAACAACAACAATTGCTGCTACTACTACTCCTACTACTTCTACTACTACTACTTTTACTACAACTACTGCTACTACACCTATACTACTAGTACTACTACTATTGCTGCTATCGATACTACTACTAGACTATTAGTGTTACTACTACTACTATGACTAGTACTACATCGGCTACTACATCTCCCCCCGCTACTACCACCTCCACAACAACAGCTACTACTCTACTATTGCTCATACTACTAATACTGCTACTACATCTACAATTAGTACTAATCCAACATCTACAATTACAACAACAACTACTACTCCTCCTACGACTTCTACTATTGCTAGATGTACAATTACAATAACTACTACTACGACTACTACTACTCCTACGACGTTTTCTACTGCAACCACTACAATTACAACTACTGCTTTTACCACTATTACTACTACAAATGCTACTACTACTACTACTACTCGTACTGCTAATACTACTACTACTACTACTACTGCTACTTCTCCTACTACCACAACTACTACAGCTAATACTACAACTACTACTCCTACTTCAACAACTACTACAACAATTAATACTGCTACTACTACTCCTACTACTACTACTATTACTATTACTACTACTACTAGTGCTGCTACACCTACTGCTACTGCTACTCCAACTACTAATGCAACTATTACTACAACTTCTACTACTTCAACTACTAATACTACTACTAAAACTACTACTTCCATTACTACAACAACAACTACTACAACAACTACTGCTACCGTAATTACTACTACTACCACTGCTACTACTACTACTAAAGTCGCTATTATTACTTCTACTACTACTACTACTTCTACTACTACTACTTCTACTACTACTTTTGTTACTACTACTACAACTAATACTACTTCTACTACTACTACTACAACTAATCCTACAACTTCTACTACTACAACTACTACTGCTACTCCTACAACTGTAACAATTGCTACTTCTACTTCTAGTACTACTTATACTATTGCTACTCCTACAACTAATACTACTACTACTACTACAATTACTACGAACTCCTAATACTCCAACGTCTACTACTTCTACTACTATTTCTACTACTACTACAACAACAACAACTACTACTACTTCTTCTACTCTTGCAGCTACAACTACTCCCACTACTATTATTAGTACTACCATTACTACTAGACTTCCACTACAAGTTGCGCAACCAATACAACTAGTACTTGTCCTACTATAACAACGACTACTACTAGTACTATCAGTCCAACTACTACAACTACAATTACTACTGCTACTACTACTACTGTGACTATTACTACTACTACTACTACTACTAATATTACTATTGCTACTACTACTACTCCAACTCCTACTCCTGTTGGTTCTACTACTACAACTACTACTACTATCACTACTCCTACTACTACTACACCTAGTAATATTAATCCTAATACGCTTACTACTGCTACTGTTACTACTACTACTACTACTACTACTACTACAACTATTATTACTACTACTACGACTATTACAACAACTACTATTTCTAGTACTACTACTATGCCTGACACTCCAACCACTACTATTGCTACTACTACTCCTGCTATTACTACTCCTACCACTACTATTACTACAACTACTACTACTACCACAACACCCACAACTGTTGTTACTAGTACGACAATACCTATTGTTGTTGCTACTACAACAATAGTTGCTACTTCCACTACAGCTAATGTTGTTGCTGCTACTACTATTACCGCCACAACGACTACTACTAATACTACTACTATTGTGTCGGCTATTGCGACTACTACTACTACTATTACTACTACTACTTTTGGAACTACAGCTGCTCCAACTTCTACTACTAGTACTTTTACAACTACTACTACTACAACAACTATTACTACTTCCACTAATAGTACAACTACTATTACCACTTCTGCTACTTCAACCACTACTCTTACTCTTACTGCTGCTGCTACTACTACTACTATTACTACTACTACTACCAGCACCTTCACTATTACCACTACTACTACTCTGACCCCTACTACCTCTACTACTACTACTACTACTACCACCACCACCACCACCACCACTACTACTATTACTACTATTACTACTATTACTACTACAACAACAACAACTACTACTAAAAATACTACAACAACAACAACAACAACAACTACTATTACTACTACTGTTACTACTACTAAACCCCAAACTCTACTACCCCGCTTCTACTACTTCTACTACTACTACTGCTACTACTACTACTATTGCTGCTGCTACTTTTGTTGTTGCTATTGCTACTACTTCTACTACTACAACAACAACAACTACTACTACTATTGTTGCTGCTACTTGTACTTCTACTTCAACAACGACTACTACTTCTACTACCGCTACAACAATTGCTATTACTACTCTTACTACTTCTTCTACTACTACTACTACTACTTCTTCTTCTTCTACTACCACAACTACTCTTACTACTCCTGCTGCTACTACTACTACTACACTTCTACTACTACTATTGTTGTTGCAGCAGCTGTTGCCATTACTACTACTACTACTACTAATACTACTACTACTACTACTACTACTACTACTACTACTACTACATCGGATACCATATCTACAACTGTAGCTAGTACTAATACTACTAGTACTAGTACTAACGCTACTACTACTGCTGCTACAACAATAACTACTACTGCTACAACTACTCCTGCTACTCCTACTACTACTACTACAACTACAACTACTACTACTCCAACTCCTACTACTACAACTACTACTACTACCACTACAATTACAACTACTGCTATTACTACTACAATTACTACTCCCAATGCTAATACTACTCCTGCTATGATTACTACTACTACTCCTACTACTATTACTACAACCACTGCTACTACTTCGACAACTACTATGACTACTGCTGCATCTACAATTACTACTACTCTGATTCCTACTTCTATAACAACTTCAACTACTGCTACTACCAGTACAATTACAACTGCCACAATTACCACCACAAATACCACTACTACTATTACTACTCCTACTGCTTATACTACTCCTACTACTGTTACTATTACCACAACTACTACTTCTTCTACAACTACCACTACTAGTACAATTATTACTACTACTACTACTCCTACTACTACTGTTGCTGCTATAGCTAGTACTTCGACTACAACTACGATGACTACTACTATTACTACTACGTTTACTTCTACTACTACAACTACTGCTATTATTATTATTACTACTATTACTACTGATGCGACAATTACTACTAGTACTAGTACTAGTACTACTACTTCTATACCTACAACTACTCCTTCTAAAACTTCTGCTACTACAGCTATTACTACAACTGCTACTATTGCTACTACTACACTACTACTACTACACTACTACTACTTCTACTACTACTGGTACAAATACTACTAGTACTAGTACAAATAATACTACTACTACTGCCACAACAACTACTAATACTCCTACACTACTGCTACAACCACTACTACCCCCGAAACTACTACTACTACTACTACAACATCAACCACTACTACCACTCCAACTCCTACAATTACAACTTCTGCTACTACTACTACTTGTGTGAGTACTCCTACTGCTACCACTAGAATTATATCAACTACTACTACAAATACTACTACTATTACTACTCCAACTGCCAATGCTACTTGTGCTACTACTCCTACGATGACTACTGCTACTACTACTGCTACTACTTCTGCTACTACTACCTCTAATAGTGCTAATGTTGCTACTCCGACTACTATAACAACAACTACTACAACTACTATGACTACTACACTACAACTACTACTCATACTACCCTTGCTACTACTATTATTAATACTACATTCACTACTTGTACAACTAATACTAGTACTACTACTACTACTCCAGCTATTGCTACTACTAATCCAACTACTACTATTACTATCGCTGCCATGGCTACTACTACTACTCGTACTACTACTTCACCTACAACTACCACTATTTCTACTAATACTACTACTGCTAAGATTAATATGACTACTACTACTACTACTACTACTACTACCACAACTACCGCTCCTCCTACGGCTTCTACGGCTGCTCTTACTACTACTGTTATTGTTGTTGCTGTTGCCAATACTACTACTATTACTCCTAGTACTACTGTTACAACTTCTACAACACGTGCTACTACTAGTACTATATTTCTATTACTACTACTTTTGCTATTGCTGTTGTTGCAGCTACTACTTCAACTAGCACTACTTCACCTACTACAACTATTATTCCTACTACTACTACACAACTAATACTATGACATCTACCACTACCACTACTATTACTACTATAGCTTCTACTAGTTCTACTACTGCTACTCCTATTAGACTACTACTACTACTGCTGCTGCTGCTACTACTACTAATGCTATCACTTCAACAGCTACTATTGCTACTACTACTACTAGTGCTATTGCAGCTACTACTGCTACTACTTCTACTACTACTACCACCACTACTACTATTAGAACCCCTCCTACAATTACTACTACTACTGTTGCTACTACTACTTCTAATACTACTAGTCCTGCTCCCACTACTACTATGCCTACTTCAACTACTACCACCATTACTACTACAACTACTACTACTGCTTCTAGGACTTCTGCTACTACTGCTGCTACTTCTACTGCTGCTACTACTATTACTACAATAACAACTACAACTACAACAACAACTACTACTACTACCACAACTACTGCAGCTACTGCAACTACTGCTACTATTACAACTACGACTATGACTACTACTACTACTACTCATGCTACTGTGGTCACTACTACTACTACCACCACCACCACCACCACCACGACTGCTACTACTGCGGTCACTACTACTACTACCACCACCACCACCACCACGACGACTGCTACTACTACTACTACTTCTACTACAACTACTACTGCGGCTGCTGCTGCTACTACTACTACATCTACCACCACTACTGTTGCTACTATAAATACTACTAAAACTAATACTACTACTTTTACTAATACTAACCGTACTATTACTACTAATACTATGACTACTAATTTTACAACTACTTGTGCTACAACTACAACTACTACTACTATTGCTGCTACTGCAGCTAATACTGCTACTACTACTACTATGAGGACTAGTGCTGCTAATGCTACTACTTCTACTACTACTGCTGCTACTATTAGTTCTTCTATTACAACTACTTCTGTTATTGCTATAACGACTACTGCTACTTCTACTACTACTATTAGTACAACTATGAACGTTGTTGCCGCTACAATAGCTACTACCACTACAATTGCTGCTACTACTACTGCTACTACACCTATTCCTAATACTACTCCTACTCCTCCTCCTACTATGACTATTGCAATTACCACTACTGCTATTACTACCATTGCTATTACTACTACTACTCCTCCGGCTACTACAACTACAACTACTACTCCAATTACTACTACTACGACTACTACTTCTACTACTACTTCTACTACTACTACTACTGCTACTTTA
The DNA here is from genome assembly GCA_005019695.1 of Trichopus zeylanicus subsp. travancoricus. Classification (NCBI taxonomy): domain Eukaryota; kingdom Viridiplantae; phylum Streptophyta; class Magnoliopsida; order Dioscoreales; family Dioscoreaceae; genus Trichopus; species Trichopus zeylanicus. The sequence goes on from RXID01015076.1 coordinate 150,032, forward strand.
AATACTACTAAAACTAATACTACTACTACAATACTACTACTTTTACTAATACTAACAGTACTATTACTACTAATACTACAACTATGATAAATTTTGCAATTGCTATTGCTACAACTACAACTGCTACTACTACTATTGCTGCTGCTACTACTATGACAACTATTGCTGCCAATGCTACTACTTCTACCACTACTTCTACTACTACTACTACTACTACTACTATTAGTTCTTCTATTACAACTACAACTATTACTGCTATAATGACTACTGCTACGGCTGCTATTGCTGCTACAATTGGTACTAGTACAACTACAAATGCTGTTGCCACTACAATAGCTACTACCACTACAATTGCTGCTACTACTACTTTTACTACACCTATTCCTAATACTACTCCTACTCCTCCTACTACTATGACTATTGCAACTACTACTACTGCTATTACTACTACTACTCCTTCTGCTACTACTACTACAACTACTACTCCAATTACTACTACTACTAGTAGTACTACTACTAGTACTAGTACTACTACTACAACAACAACAACAACTACTACTACTATCATTACTACTACTTCGGCAACTATGAGTATTATTACTACTACTACTACTAGAACTGCTACTACTACAATTGTTGCTAGTACTACTACAAGTACTATTATGACTACTACTGCTTCTACTTCTACAACAATAACTACTACTACTCTTGCTACTACTTCTGCTACTACTATTACTTTAACTACTCATGTTACTACTACTACTGCTTCCACTACTACTACTTTTACTACTACAACTACTACTCCTACTGCTATTTTGCTACTACTACCACTATTACAACTATTACTACTACTGCAGCAACTACTATTGCTTCTACTACTACTGCTGCTACACTATTTCTTCTACCACTGCTAATACTACTGCTAATACGAGTACTTCTCCCACTACTATTACTACTGCTACTACTGCAACTCCGACTAATACTGCTGCTGCTACCACTACCACTGCTACTTCTAGTAGTAGTAGTACTACTACTACTTCTACTACTATTACTGCTACACTGCTACAACAACTTTTGCTACTGCTGTTTTGACTGCTACTACTACTACTATTGCTATTGTGGCTACTATTGCTACCACTGCTGTGACTGTTGTGACTGCTATCGTTGCTACTACAGGAACTACTACTTTAACTACCACTACTTCTACAGCTACTACTACTATTTTTGCTACTGGTACTACTATTACTTCTACATATGCTATTACTACTACTGCTACTACTACTACCACTACTACAACTACAACAACTACTACTATTACTGCTACTACGACTACAACTACTTCTACTACTACTACTGCTGCTGCTGCTGCTATTACCACTACAACAACTACACCTACTACGACGGCCAATAATTGTACAACTGCTATAGTAGCTACTACTACTACTACTACTACTATAACTCCTACTGCAGCTACTACTGCTACTACTACTGTTGCAACTACTACTTCTACTATTGCAACTACAAATACTACTGCTACTCCTACTACTAGTGCTAGTGTGACTACTACCACAATAATTGCTGCTACTGTTGCTACTACTACTACCACTACTACTAATACGACTTCTTCTACTTCAACTGTAGTTGGAGCTACTGCTAATACTACTACCAATATTACTTCTTTTCCAACTACTACTACTACTAATACTAATACTACTACTAATATAATTACTCGCACTACTATTACTACTTCTTCTATTACTACCACTAGTACTACTGCTAACAATGTTCCTACTACTACTACTGCCGCTACTATGACTGCTACACCTACTATTTCTCCAACTACTACTACTGCTACTACTATTACTGCTACAACAACTGCTTCTGCTTTTACTACAACTGCTACTACAACTGGGACTTCTATAACAACAACTACGACTATGTCTGCTTCTACAAGCATTACAACTAGTACTAATACTATTGCTACTACTACAACTACAACTGCTACTACTACCAATACTTATACGACAACCATTACTGCTATAACTGCTAATACTACAACTATTGCTACAACTGCAACAGCTGTGACTACAGCAAATTATACTACTACTACTACCACTACTACTATTGCCAATACTACTACTGCTGCTATCGCTACTACTACTGCTACTATCACTGCTACTACTTCTACACTGCTACTACTAATGCTACTACTACTATAACTACTACAACTACTACTACTAATACTACTCCTGCTACTAGTGCTACTATTACTGCTACTACTACTACAGCTACTACTACTACTACAACTACAACTATATTACTACTACTACTACTACTACTACTACTACTCCAACTCCAAAACCTAGTCCTACTATGATCCCTACTACTACTTCTACTACTATTCCAACTCCTACTACTATCCATACTACTTGTAAAACTACTTCTACTACTACTACTACAATTATTGCTGCTAATACTACTACTAGTACTATTACTACTACAACTACTACTACTTCTGCTACTACTACTACTGCTACCACCACCACCACTACTGCTACTTATACTCCTACTACTACTAATTACTACTACCACTACCCCTACTACATATACTATCTACTACAACTACTGCTACTACTACTATTACTATGACTACTACTACTACTACTACAACTACTACTGCTACTACTACGACCGCTGCTGCTTGAATTGCTACTACTACTACTATCGCTACTACTACAACTATTACTGCTACTACTAATGTGACTACTACAACTACAAGTACTGCTACTACAACTACTACTACTTATATTATCGCAACAACTACTACTCCTATTGAAACTACTACCACTCCAACTACTATTACTACAACTACCATTGTTAGTGCTACTATTACTACTATGGATCCTACTTCTACACTACTACTACAACAAAACCTAATGGTACTAATTCTACTCCAACAACTACTACTTCTACTACTACAGCTGCTACTATTACTACTACAGCTACTCTAACAACTACAACTGCTTATTCTTCTACTACTATAGATACTATTACAATAATGACTACTACCGCTACAACAGCTACTACTACTGCAACAACTACTACTACTTCTGCTACTGCTACTACAACAACCACTCTGACAACTACCACAACCACTCTGACAACTACCACAAATACTACTACAACAACTACGAATAATATAGCTACTATTGTTACTATAACTATTACTATTACTATTGCCACTACTGCTGCAACTACTACTACTACTTCCGCTGTTGTTACTATCACTTCTACTATTACAATGATAACTACTACTACAACATCTACTATTACTACAGCTACTACTTCTTCTGCTACTACAGTTGCTACTGCTGCTATACTACTTCTAGTACTACTGCTACAACAACAACAACTACTACTATTACTACTCCAACTACTATTACTGATACTACTTATTACTACTACAACTATTACTACTATTACTACTACTATTTCTACTACTATTTCTACAACTACCACTATTACTACTTTTGTGACTACTAATATTACTACTTCTACTAGTACTCCTAGTACTCCTACTACAATGAATGCTATTACTACTACAACAAATACAACTTGTTCAACTTCAACTATTACTACTACTACTACTACAACAATTACGACTACTGCTGCTACTACTACTACTACTCCCACTACCACTACTAATTCTTCCTCATCTACTATTACCACTACTACTAATACTACTACAATGACTACTGCAACTACAATAACAACAATAACAACAAAAATAACAACTACTACTACTAGTACTGTGCTACTGGCGCTGCTACTTCTGCTACTGCTACTACTACTACTACTACTACTACTACTACTACTACTACTACTACTACTACTACAAATACTCCTCCTCCTCCTCCTCCTACTACTACTACTACCACAAGTACTATTATAGCTACTACTACGACAAATACTACTACCATGACAACTGCAAATACAACAACAATAATAACAACTACTAATACTACTACTACTAGTACTATGCTACGGCTATTGCTACTACTATTATAACAACTACATGTACTTCTACTTTTCTACTACTACAAATACTATTACAACAGCTATTACTATTGCTACTACTGCTACTACTACAACACCTACTACTAGTCCACTACAACTACTACTATTAGTACAACTATTGCTACTACCTCTACTACTACTTTTTTTTGCTAGTCCTACTTCTACTACTACTACTCCAACTACAACTACTACAATTATTACAACTCCCACAACTACTACTACTACTACTACTACTA
>RXID01015077.1:0-19108 GCA_005019695.1 Trichopus zeylanicus subsp. travancoricus
GATCACCCAGCTACAAGAAACGCCGCAAGATCCAAACACTGCAAATCTAAAGAAGGCCAGGAAAAAGAAGAAGAAGAATACTCTTACAACTGCTATGACGAATCAAGAACCAGGAGGACCAAGAAAGGACACAGAATCCGACATTCTAGAAGGGGCTGTGTTTAACCCCCTTCCAGATAAAGAAGGCATCCATGCCTTTGGCAAGAAGAAGGAATGGGATACCCTAGGGGAACCCAGTGGTAAGTTTGATTATTATGTCCGATCCTCACCACCCCCATCATTCTACTTGCCTTTTCCCAAGGCCAGCGAAGCTACTGGCTGGAACTATGAGGAAGGATCAGCTAAGGGAAAGAAACCTGCCAACTCCTCAATAAGCAATGAAGCAAATGCCCCGCAGGACAATACAGCAACAGAAGCTGAAATGCTCCGTCTGAAGGAAGTCAGCCACGGAGAGGTCAAAGAGGCATATCACCTTCAACAAGAAGAGAAGGATCAATGCCAAGGGAAGAAGCAGAGGAAAAAGAAAGTGTTGCATTGCTTCAACTTAAATGAAGAAACCTACAATCTGGCTGATGAGGTAATGCTTTTCCCTAACACAAAGAATGAAGAGCCTTACGTCATAATTATCAAGAAGATTTTCCAAGACAAGGATGGAAGAATATGCTTTACTGGGCAATGGTTATATCGCCCGGAAGAAGCATGCCTGATTGATGGGAGTACAAGGAGATTCAGGGATACTAGGGAACTCTTTTATAGTTTCCACACTGATATAATCCCTATAGAATCTATCATGCACAAATGTGTAGTTCATTACATCCCACGAAACAAGCAGCTGCCACTCCGCACAAAGCATCCTGGATTCATTGTGCAGGAAATTTATGACCACACTCAAAAGATTCTAAAGGACCTAGTGACAAATGACTATGACATGAAAAGGCAATGTGAAATTGGGCTCCTGATTGAAAGGACAATAGTACTGTTGGATAAACACCCAGAAGCCTTCACCAGTCCAGAAGCCTTCATCAATCCGGCTAGCAGCTTGCAGAACACTCACAACACCAAGGCAAAGCAGCTACACTCCAACGCAACAGCAAGCGGAAGGACCAGCAGTACAGGAGAAGAAAATTGCCCACAAAGAGGTACATACTGCATGCACCAAACAATGCAAAAGGTGAAACTCCATTGCCCCAAATGCAAGCTTATACAGGAGCAACGATATTATATTACATGGTGCGAGAAAGAAATTGAGCGACTGATGAAAGAAGTCGAAGGGAGAGCACAGGAGTTAGAAGCAGACCTGCACAAACACTATAATGAAAAGGAAGAAAAATCGGCAGCAGGACCAGCGGAAGAACAAGAATATACCAATGTTCTATTCCAAGCAAGTGCAATAGACAGAGCAACCCAGCACAACTCAGAACCAAGAATGGTAAACAACATGCTCTACAGTATGCTTATTGTACTTGAAATACCAAATCTTCCCAGGTTCCAAGTACAAGCAATACTAGACACAGGAGCTACCGCGTGCTCTATTGATGAAGCATCAGTACCACCTGAGGAACTGGCGCCAACTAATTGCATCATACAAGTCAACGGCGTCAACTCTCAACAAATGACGAACAGGAGACTCAAGCAGGGAAAGATGTACATTGGAGATAGCAGCTTCCAAATCCCCTGCACATACAGTTTCCAAATGAAGCCAGGGAATGGAATCCAATTCATTATTGGATGCAACTTCCTGCGAACTATGCATGGGGGAGTACGTATACAAGGTAATACGGTTACCTTTCATACTACCCCTGAGCAAGCGGAGAAGGCCACAGCTGTGGACAATCTGGAAGAGGCCCTGGTCCCAACAGACGGCACCCCACTGTACAACGCCACTAACCCGTAGCAGACGGAGCGTGGTGGGAAGTATAGCTACCACTGACCCGTAGCAGGCGGAGCGTGGTGGGAAGTATAGTAGCTAATACAGGAACGTAGGATCCTGTTGTACAGTACGTAGCAGCTATAGCTATGCAATAAGAAGTCAAAGCCTAGCAAGAGGACGAGCCTTGCCAAAGGACGAGCTACCAACCTATGACAGCGACGTCTTTTGGAGTCTTCTGTAAAGGCTATGCCTTAGGATATAAAGGCGCCTTAGGATAAGATATCTTTTGGAGTCTTCTGTAAAGGCTACGCCTTAGGATATAAAGGCTACGCCTAGGACAAGACTTCCATTGGAGTCTTATGTAAAGGCTATAGGCCTACTCTAGTATAGGTAACTATTATGCTGATGTAAGCGCTTAGCTCATACCACCAGCTGATGTGAGCGCTTACATCACCGTGCCCTCTATATAAGGGGTACGCCTCCATTGTAAAACATCATCGAAAAATCGCAGAAATCCTAGAAAACGCAGAAACTTGAGAAGTTGCAATAAGAATCCGAGAGTTTCTCCATATCTTCTCCTTATTTCTTGTTGCTACTTTCCTCCTTGAAAAAGAGCTTCCGCGACCTCGAACACTTCGGCGAGCATCGTCGGCGTTAGGAAGGTCGATTTCATGGTATCAGAGCTAGCTAAAGATATGGCGGAGTAGAACCCCCAAGGGGTCAAGGTGCCAAGAGTGCGAGGTAAGGGTCGTACTTACCCAAATCCTGATCTTCACTACTGTGTTAAGATGTTGTGTTAAGATTTCATAAGTGCTGTCTTTTTCCTTTGTGCTAATTTGCTGCTTAGAATTAAGCATGGTTTTTACTGAATGGGTGAAGAGCTGTGTGTAAGGAAAAAGGACAGGTCCTAACTTGGCAGTGAAGGCGAGTGGCCGTGAGTAAGCCCAAGGGCACACCTGTATGATCCTGAAGCATTGTTTTAATCCAGTAAGGAATTGCCATGTTTAACCTAATACGGGAATTTATCCTTGGGAAATTATGGTAACTGTGAACTTTTAGCCCATATGTCTGAAGCATGGGAAAAATCCAGTCAGGAGGGGTATGAACGTTCCCGAACCTCTAGCCTTGAGTATCTTGACCTTGCTTTAGTAACAAAAGTTTCCACCAATCAACTAGCTCATAACTTGTCTGTGATTTACGACAAAACCTGTATTGCATCAAGAGTTAACTTAAAGAATTTAAAACAACTCTTTGAACTACATCAAGCTTGCACACAAGAGATCTCGAGGCTCGAGATTTCTCTGAAGACTTTAACAACTGCAGTCCTAGACAGCAGGCCCCTTTCAAAATAAGAGGCCCGAGGACTCGTACTTGAGGCGTTCAGGCAACAACCCCAGCAAAGAGAACCAGGCGACAACCTTGAACGGCTGGACAAGCTTCTCCAACAGCACGAGAGGCACACACGAAGGCCTCAGGAGGCACGAGGCAAACTAAGGGTCTTTCGGGATCCTTACCAGATACTTGCTGAGGAAGTACAAAAGCTTGAAGGCTGATGGCTGACTACCTGCCTACCCCACGGGAAGACTACTACAATTGGTGTTATCAGGACCAGCAAAGCTACCAACAATCCTATGAGTACGAGGCTCCAGAGGAGGAGTACTTCACCAGAGGAGACAATTACCCTCTAACCTCTTCTTATTACAGGCCTTTTCACAACACCAACCATGTGGAGATCCCTTTTAATGCGCAGTATCTACAAGAACTGCAAGAAGCAGAACGCAAAAAGAACCGTCACTCCTCTTTATCAACCCAAAGTCTGCACAGCTCCCTCGACCCACCTGAGCAGGAGAGAGCAGTTTGTGTTCTTGGAGAACGAGAAGGAGGGTATCGCCCTCAGGTAACGCTGCATTACTTCCAAGGAAAATGTTCTCATTCTTGGCAGCATAACGACTTCGTGCAGCCGCGAGAAGAAAAATGCGTGTGCTGCAAGATCCAAACAATGCAGCGGGCAAGGATTCATTGCCCCAAATGCAAGGTTACTGCCTGTAACCTATGTGGACCCTATTACTTTAAAACAGCGGTCCCAGTTACACCAGCTCCACCAGAACCGTTCCAGAGGCTGATGCAAGAAAGGTGTGAAGGGGAAATTGAACGGCTGGAGAAAGAGGTGGGCTACTACAAAGAAAGAGTCAAGGAATTAGAGCTAGGCGCAAGCCTGCAAAAAGACTCTGAGAAGCTCAAAGAAAAGGAAGCAGAAGCAAGTGAGGAACTGGAGTATACCAGTATCCTACTACGGGAAAATGTCTACAAGACAACAGCTGAAGGAGAGGCTCAACCAAAGCCCGAACCAACTGGATTGGGAAATGAAGATGATGAGAAAGAGCCTGATGAGGAGGAACCAGCCAGCATACCTTCTGAAAAGCATGAAGAGGAAGGTAACACTTGTCCCCCTCATAGTGCTACTATTGCAGCAGGCATCAAGGAAGAAGTACCGGAGATGGAGTACCCTGTCCTGCAAAAGCTAGTCGAAAGGCCATCTGAGATGTTGTACACAAGTACATTAACCTCGGCAACATCTCCGAGCAGGCCATACATGCCCCCCATAGATGCTTCAATGGAACCAGGACCACCAGGTTACCCGCCAGCGGCCAACACGACTCCAGCAATATCTAGAACAACAACGGAGTCTGGGCAGCGGAACCAAGGAAGTTTCCGAAGAGGCTTCCTCAATAAAATGTGGACCCTACCATCCGCACAACAGAACAAAGGAGCCCTCTTGATAAAACCCGAACAGCTCGGGCTATGTGAGGAGACTTTTGCAAGAAGGGAAGAACCAAGCAGGACCAACTCTGAAGAGGTAACAAACCCCCGTGGTATGCTAAATCAAATGACTACGCTCTTTATGCTAGAAATCGAAGACAAGCACCAAAGCTGCCCTCGCTACGAAAGGGAATCACCACAGCAACTCCATTGCGGGAAGTTCAAACAGACGATTAAAGAGCAACACGGCTACGAGGAGATCACCCAGCTACAAGAAACGCCGCAAGATCCAAACACTACAAATCTAAAGAAGGCCAGGAAAAAGAAGAAGAAGAATACTCTTACAACTGCTATGACGAATCAAGAACCAGGAGGACCAAGAAAGGACACAGAATCCGACATTGTAGAAGGGGCTGTGTTTAACCCCCTTCCAGATAAAGGAGGCATCCATGCCTTTGGCAAGAAGAAGGAATGGGATACCCTAGGGGAACCCAGTGGTAAGTTTGATTATTATGTCCGATACTCACCACCCCCATCCTTCTACTTGCCTTTTCCCAAGGCCAGCGAAGCTACTGGCTGGAACTATGAGGAAGGATCAGCTAAGGGAAAGAAACCTGCCAACTCCTCAATAAACAATGAAGCAAATGCCCCGCAGGACAATACAGCAACGGAAGCTGAAATACTCCGTCTAAAGGAAGTCAGCCACGGAGAGGTCAAAGAGGCATATCACCTTCAACAAGAAGAGAAGGATCAATGCCAAGGGAAGAAGCAGAGGAAAAAGAAAGTGTTGCATTGCTTCAACTTAAATGAAGAAACCTACAATCTGGCTGATGAGGTAATGCTTTTCCCTAACACAAAGAATGAAGAGCCTTATGTCATAATTATCAAAAAGATTTTCCAAGACAAGGATGGAAGAATATGCTTTACTGGGCAATGGTTATATCGCCCGGAAGAAGCATGCCTGATTGATGGGAGTACAAGGAAATTCAGGGATACTAGGGAACTCTTTTATAGTTTCCACACTACTATACTCCCTATAGAATCTATCATGCACAAATGTGTGGTTCATTACATCCCACGAAACAAGCAGCTACCACTCCGCACAAAGCATCCTGGATTCATTGTGCAGGAAATTTATGACCACACTCAAAAGATTCTAAAGGACCTAGTGACAAATGACTATGACATGAAAAGGCAATGTGAAATTGGGCTCCTGATTGAAAGGACAATAGTACTGCTGGATAAACACCCAGAAGCCTTCACCAGTCCAGAAGCCTTCATCAATCCGGCTAGCAGCTTGCAGAACACTCACAACACCAAGGCAAAGCAGCTACACTCCAACGCAACAGCAAGCGGAAGGACCAGCAGTACAGGAGAAGAAAACTGCCCACAAAGAGGTACATATTGCATGCACCAAACAATGCAAAAGGTGAAACTCCATTGCCCCAAATGCAAGCTTATACAGGAGCAACGATATTATATTACATGGTGCGAGAAAGAAATTGAGCGACTGATGAAAGAAGTCGAAGGGAGAGCACAGGAATTAGAAGCAGACCTGCATGAACACTATAAGAAAAAGGGAGAAAAATCGGCAGCAGAACCAGCGGAAGGACAAAGATATACTAATGTTCTATTCCCAGCAAGTGCAATAGACAGAGCAACCCAGCTCAACTCGGAACCAAGAATGGTGAACAACATGCTCTATAGTATGCTTATTGTACTTGAAATACCAAATCTTCCCAGGTTCCAAGTACATGCAATACTAGACACAGGAGCTACCACGTGCTGCATTGATGAAGCATCAGTACCACCTGAAGCACTGGCACCAACTAATTGCATCATACAAGTCAACGGAGTCAACTCTCAACAAACGACGAACAGGAGACTCAAGCAGGGAAAGATGTACATCGGAGGTAGCAGCTTCCAAATCCCCTGCACATACAGTTTCCACATAAAGCCAAAGACTGGAATCCACTTCATTCTTGGATGCAACTTCTTGCGAACTATGGATGGGGGAGTACGTATACAAGGTAATACGGTGACCTTTCATACTACCCCTGTACAAGCAGAGAAGGCCACAGCTGTGGACAATCTGGAAGAGGCCCTAGCACCAGCAAACGGCACCCCACTAAACATCGCCACTACCCGTAGCAGGCAGAGCGTGGTGGGAAGTATAGCTACCACTGACCCGAAGCAGGCGGAGCGTGGTGGGAAGTATAGTAGCTAATACAGGAAAGTAGGTTCCTGTTGTACAGTACGTAGCAGCTAGAGCTACGAAATAAGAAGTCAAAGCCTAGCAAGAGGATGAGCCTAGCCAAAGGACGAGCTACCAGCCTATGACAGCGACGTCTATTGGAGTCTTTTGTAAAGGCTATGCCTTAGGATATAAAGGCTACGCCTTAGGATAAGATCTCTTTTGGAGTCTTTTGTAAAGGCTACGCCTTAGGATAAGAGGGCTATGCCTAGGACAATACTTCCCTTGGAGTCTTATGTAAAGGCTATAGGCCTACCCTAGTATAGGTTACTATTATGCTGATGTAAGCGCTTAGCTCATACCACCAGCTGATGTGAGCGCTTACATCACCGTGCCCTCTATATAAGGGGCATGCCTCCATTGTAAATAAACATCGCAGAAATCCTAGAAAACGCAGAAACTTGAGAAGTTGCAATAAGAATCCGAGAGTTTCTCCATATCTTCTCCTTATTTCTTGTTGCTACTTTCCTCCTTGAAAAAGAGCTTCCGCGACCTCGAACACTTCGGCGAGCATCGCCGGCGTTAGGAAGGTCGATTTCAGAAGTATAGCTACCACTGACCCGTAGCAGGCGGAGCGTGGTGGGAAGTATAGTAGCTAATACAGGAAAGTAGGATCCTGTTGTACAGTACGTAGCAGCTATAGCTATGCAATAAGAAGTCAAAGCCTAAGCAAGAGGATGAGCCTAGCCAAAGGACGAGCTACCAGCCTATGACAGCGACGTCTTTTGGAGTCTTCTGTAAAGGCTATGCCTTAGGATATAAAGGCTACGCCTTAGGATAAGATATCTTTTGGAGTCTTTTCTAAAGGCTACGCCTTAGGATATAAAGGCTACGCCTAGGACAAGACTTCCCTTGGAGTCTTACGTAAAGGCTATAGGCCTACTCTAGTATAGGTAACTATTATGCTGATGTAAGCGCTTAGCTCATACCACCAGCTGATGTGAGCGCTTACATCACCGTGCCCTCTATATAAGGGGCACGCCTCCATTGTAAATGAACATCGCAGAAATCTTAGAAATCCAAGTGTTGTGTGAATTTAGCAATAAGAATCCGAGAGTTTCTCCATATCTTCTCCTTATTTCTTGTTGCTACTTTCTTCTTGAAAAAGAGCTTCCGCGACCTCGAACACTTCGGCGAGCATCGCCGGCGTTAGGAAGGTCGATTTCATGGTATCAGAGCTAGCTAAAGATATGGCGGAGTAGAACCCCCAAGAGGTCAAGGTGCCAAGAGTGCGAGGTAAGGGTCGTACTTACCCAAATCCTGATTTTCACTACTGTGTTAAGATGTTGTGTTAAGATTTCATAAGTGCTATCTTTTCCTTTGTGGTAATTTGCGGATTAGAATTAAGCATGGTTTTTACTGACTGGGTGAAGAGCTGTGTGTAAGGAAAAAGGACAGGTCCTAACTTGGCAGTGAAGGCGAGTGGCCGTGAGTAAGCCCAAGGGCACACCTGTATGATCCTGAAGCATTGTTTTAATCCAGTAAGGAATTGCCATGTTTAACCTAATACGGGAATTTATCCTTGGGAAATTATGGTAACTGTGAACTTTTAGCCCATATGTCTGAAGCATGGGAAAAATCCATTCAGGAGGGGTATGAACGTTCCCGAACCTCTAGCCTTGAGTATCTTGACCTTGCTTTAGTAACAAAGTTTCCACCAATCAACTAGCTCATAACTTGTCTGTGATTTACGACAAAACCTGTATTGCATCAAGAGTTAACTTAAAGAATTTAAAACAACTCTTTGAACTGCATCAAGCTTGCACACAAGAGATCTCGAGGCTCGAGATTTCTCTGAAGACTTTAACAACTGCAGTCCTAGACAGCAGGCCCCTTTCAAAACAAGAGGCCCGAGGACTCGTACTTGAGGCGTTCAGGCAACAACCCCAGCAAAGAGAACCAGGCGACAGCCTTGAACGGCTGGACAAGCTTCTCCAACAGCACGAGAGGCACACACGAAGGCCTCAGGAGGCACGAGGCAAACTAAGGGTCTTTCGGGATCCTTACCAGATACTTGCTGAGGAAGTACAAAAGCTTGAAGGCTGATGGCTGACTACCTGCCTACCCCACGGGAAGACTACTACAATTGGTGTTATCAGGACCAGCAAAGCTACCAACAATCCTATGAGTACGAGGCTCCAGAGGAGGAGTACTTCACCAGAGGAGACAATTACCCTCTACCCTCTTCTTATTACAGGCCTTTTCGCAACACCAACTATGTGGAGATCCCTTTTAATGCGCAGTATCTACAAGAACTGCAAGAAGCAGAACGCAAAAAGAACCGTCACTCCTCTTTATCAACCCAAAGTCTGCACAGCTCCCTCGACCCACCTGAGCAGGAGAGAGCAGTTTGTGTTCTTGGAGAACGAGAAGGAGGGTATCGCCCTCAGGTAACGCTGCCTTACTTCCAAGGAAAATGTTCTCATTCTTGGCAGCATAACGACTTCGTGCAGCCGCGAGAAGAAAAATGCGTGTGCTGCAAGATCCAAACAATGCAGCGGGCAAGGATTCATTGCCCCAAATGCAAGGTTACTGCCTGTAACCTATGTGGACCCTATTACTTTAAAACAGCGGTCCCAGTTACACCAGCTCCACCAGAACCATTCCCCAACCAGAGGCTGATGCAAGAAAGGTGTGAAGGGGAAATTGAACGGCTGGAGAAAGAGGTGGGCTACTACAAAGAAAGAGTCAAGGCATTAGAGCTAGGCGCAAGCCTGCAAAAAGACTCTGAGAAGCTCAAAGAAAAGGAAGCAGAAGCAAGTGAGGAACTGGAGTATACCAGTATCCTACTACGGGAAAATGTCTACAAGACAACAGCTGAAGGAGAGGCTCAACCAAAGCCCGAACCAACTGGATTGGGAAATGAAGATGATGAGAAAGAGCCTGATGAGGAGGAACCAGCCAGCATACCTTCTGAAAAGCATGAAGAGGAAGGTAACACTTGTCCCCCTCATAGTGTTACTATTGCAGCAGGCATCAAGGAAGAAGTACCGGAGATGGAGTACCCTGTCCTGCAAAAGCTAGTCGAAAGGCCATACATGCCCCCCACAGATGCTTCAATGGAACCAGGACCACCAGGTTACCCGCCAGCGGCCAACACGACTCCAGCAATATCTAGAACAACAACGGAGTCTGGGCAGCGGAACCAAGGAAGTTTCCGAAGAGGCTTCCTCAATAAAATGTGGACCCTACCATCCGCACAGCAGAACAAAGGAGCCCTCTTGATAAAACCCGAACAGCTCGGGCTATGTGAGGAGACTTTTACAAGAAGGGAAGAACCAAGCATGACCAACTCTGAAGAGGTAACAAACCCCCGTGGTATGCTAAATCAAATGACTACGCTCTTTATGCTAGAAATCAAAGACAAGCACCAAAGCTGCCCTCGCTACGAAAGGGAATCACCACAGCAACTCCACTGCGGGCAGTTCAAACAGACGATTAAAGAGCAACACGGCTACGAGGAGATCACCCAGCTACAAGAAACGCCGCAAGATCCAAACACTGCAAATCTAAAGAAGGCCAGGAAAAAGAAGAAGAAGAATACTCTTACAACTGCTATGACGAATCAAGAACCTGGAGGACCAAGAAAGGACACAGAATCCGACATTCTAGAAGGGGCTGTGTTTAACCCCCTTCCAGATAAAGGAGGCATCCATGCCTTTGGCAAGAAGAAGGAATGGGATACCCTAGGGGAACCCAGTGGTAAGTTTGATTATTATGTCCGATACTCACCACCCCCATCATTCTACTTGCCTTTTCCCAAGGCCAGCGAAGCTACTGGCTGGAACTATGAGGAAGGATCAGCTAAGGGAAAGAAACCTGCCAACTCCTCAATAAACAATGAAGCAAATGCCCCGCAGGACAATACAGCAACGGAAGCTGAAATACTCCGTCTAAAGGAAGTCAGCCACGGAGAGGTCAAAGAGGCATATCACCTTCAACAAGAAGAGAAGGATCAATGCCAAGGGAAGAAGCAGAGGAAAAAGAAAGTGTTGCATTGCTTCAACTTAAATGAAGAAACCTACAATCTGGCTGATGAGGTAATGCTTTTCCCTAACACAAAGAATGAAGAGCCTTATGTCATAATTATCAAAAAGATTTTCCAAGACAAGGATGGAAGAATATGCTTTACTGGGCAATGGTTATATCGCCCGGAAGAAGCATGCCTGATTGATGGGAGTACAAGGAAATTCAGGGATACTAGGGAACTCTTTTATAGTTTCCACACTACTATACTCCCTATAGAATCTATCATGCACAAATGTGTGGTTCATTACATCCCACGAAACAAGCAGCTACCACTCCGCACAAAGCATCCTGGATTCATTGTGCAGGAAATTTATGACCACACTCAAAAGATTCTAAAGGACCTAGTGACAAATGACTATGACATGAAAAGGCAATGTGAAATTGGGCTCCTGATTGAAAGGACAATAGTACTGCTGGATAAACACCCAGAAGCCTTCACCAGTCCAGAAGCCTTCATCAATCCGGCTAGCAGCTTGCAGAACACTCACAACACCAAGGCAAAGCAGCTACACTCCAACGCAACAGCAAGCGGAAGGACCAGCAGTACAGGAGAAGAAAACTGCCCACAAAGAGGTACATATTGCATGCACCAAACAATGCAAAAGGTGAAACTCCATTGCCCCAAATGCAAGCTTATACAGGAGCAACGATATTATATTACATGGTGCGAGAAAGAAATTGAGCGACTGATGAAAGAAGTCGAAGGGAGAGCACAGGAATTAGAAGCAGACCTGCATGAACACTATAAGAAAAAGGGAGAAAAATCGGCAGCAGAACCAGCGGAAGGACAAAGATATACTAATGTTCTATTCCCAGCAAGTGCAATAGACAGAGCAACCCAGCTCAACTCGGAACCAAGAATGGTGAACAACATGCTCTATAGTATGCT
Source organism: Trichopus zeylanicus subsp. travancoricus (assembly GCA_005019695.1). NCBI lineage: Eukaryota > Viridiplantae > Streptophyta > Magnoliopsida > Dioscoreales > Dioscoreaceae > Trichopus > Trichopus zeylanicus. Next base: position 11,803 of record RXID01015077.1, read on the forward strand.
TATTGTACTTGAAATACCAAATCTTCCCAGGTTCCAAGTACATGCAATACTAGACACAGGAGCTACCACGTGCTGCATTGATGAAGCATCAGTACCACCTGAAGCACTGGCACCAACTAATTGCATCATACAAGTCAACGGAGTCAACTCTCAACAAACGACGAACAGGAGACTCAAGCAGGGAAAGATGTACATCGGAGGTAGCAGCTTCCAAATCCCCTGCACATACAGTTTCCACATAAAGCCAAAGACTGGAATCCACTTCATTCTTGGATGCAACTTCTTGCGAACTATGGATGGGGGAGTACGTATACAAGGTAATACGGTGACCTTTCATACTACCCCTGTACAAGCAGAGAAGGCCACAGCTGTGGACAATCTGGAAGAGGCCCTAGCACCAGCAAACGGCACCCCACTAAACATCGCCACTACCCGTAGCAGGCAGAGCGTGGTGGGAAGTATAGCTACCACTGACCCGAAGCAGGCGGAGCGTGGTGGGAAGTATAGTAGCTAATACAGGAAAGTAGGTTCCTGTTGTACAGTACGTAGCAGCTAGAGCTACGAAATAAGAAGTCAAAGCCTAGCAAGAGGATGAGCCTAGCCAAAGGACGAGCTACCAGCCTATGACAGCGACGTCTATTGGAGTCTTTTGTAAAGGCTATGCCTTAGGATATAAAGGCTACGCCTTAGGATAAGATCTCTTTTGGAGTCTTTTGTAAAGGCTACGCCTTAGGATAAGAGGGCTATGCCTAGGACAATACTTCCCTTGGAGTCTTATGTAAAGGCTATAGGCCTACCCTAGTATAGGTTACTATTATGCTGATGTAAGCGCTTAGCTCATACCACCAGCTGATGTGAGCGCTTACATCACCGTGCCCTCTATATAAGGGGCATGCCTCCATTGTAAATAAACATCGCAGAAATCCTAGAAAACGCAGAAACTTGAGAAGTTGCAATAAGAATCCGAGAGTTTCTCCATATCTTCTCCTTATTTCTTGTTGCTACTTTCCTCCTTGAAAAAGAGCTTCCGCGACCTCGAACACTTCGGCGAGCATCGCCGGCGTTAGGAAGGTCGATTTCAGAAGTATAGCTACCACTGACCCGTAGCAGGCGGAGCGTGGTGGGAAGTATAGTAGCTAATACAGGAAAGTAGGATCCTGTTGTACAGTACGTAGCAGCTATAGCTATGCAATAAGAAGTCAAAGCCTAAGCAAGAGGATGAGCCTAGCCAAAGGACGAGCTACCAGCCTATGACAGCGACGTCTTTTGGAGTCTTCTGTAAAGGCTATGCCTTAGGATATAAAGGCTACGCCTTAGGATAAGATATCTTTTGGAGTCTTTTCTAAAGGCTACGCCTTAGGATATAAAGGCTACGCCTAGGACAAGACTTCCCTTGGAGTCTTACGTAAAGGCTATAGGCCTACTCTAGTATAGGTAACTATTATGCTGATGTAAGCGCTTAGCTCATACCACCAGCTGATGTGAGCGCTTACATCACCGTGCCCTCTATATAAGGGGCACGCCTCCATTGTAAATGAACATCGCAGAAATCTTAGAAATCCAAGTGTTGTGTGAATTTAGCAATAAGAATCCGAGAGTTTCTCCCTATCTTCTCCTTATTTCTTGTTGCTACTTTCCTCCTTGAAAAAGAGCTTCCGCGACCTCGAACACTTCGGCGAGCATCGCCGGCGTTAGGAAGGTCGATTTCATGGTATCAGAGCTAGCTAAAGATATGGCGGAGTAGAACGCCCAAGAGGTCAAGGTGCCAAGAGTGCGAGGTAAGGGTCGTACTTACCCAAATCCTGATCTTCACTACTGTGTTAAGATGTTGTGTTAAGATTTCATAAGTGCTATCTTTTCCTTTGTGGTAATTTGCGGATTAGAATTAAGCATGGTTTTTACTGACTGGGTGAAGAGCTGTGTGTAAGGAAAAAGGACAGGTCCTAACTTGGCAGTGAAGGCGAGTGGCCGTGCGTAAGCCCAAGGGCACACCTGTATGATCCTGAAGCATTGTTTTAATCCAGTAAGGAATTGCCATGTTTAACCTAATACGGGAATTTATCCTTGGGAAATTATGGTAAATGTGAACTTTTAGCCCATATGTCTGAAGCATGGGAAAAATCCATTCAGGAGGGGTATGAACGTTCCCGAACCTCTAGCCTTGAGTATCTTGACCTTGCTTTAGTAACAAAGGTTTCCACCAATCAACTAGCTCATAACGTGTCTGTTATTTACGACAAAACTTGTATTGCATCAAGAGTTAACTTAAAGAATTTAAAACAACTCTTTGAACTGCATCAAGCTTGCACACAAGAGATCTCGAGGCTCGAGATTTCTCTGAAGACTTTAACAACTGCAGTCCTAGACAGCAGGCCCCTTTCAAAACAGGAGGCCCGAGGACTAGTACTTGAGGCGTTCAGGCAACAACCCCAGCAAAGAGAACCAGGCGACAGCCTTGAACGGCTGGACAAGCTTCTCCAACAGCACGAGAGGCACACACGAAGGCCTCAGGAGGCACGAGGCAAACTAAGGGTCTTTCGGGATCCTTACCAGATACTTGCTGAGGAAGTACAAAAGCTTGAAGGCTGATGGCTGACTACCTGCCTACCCCACGGGAAGACTACTACAATTGGTGTTATCAGGACCAGCAAAGCTACCCACAATCCTATGAGTACGAGGCTCCAGAGGAGGAGTACTTCACCAGAGGAGACAATTACCCTCTAACCTCTTCTTATTACAGGCCTTTTCACAACACCAACTATGTGGAGATCCCTTTTAATGCGCAGTATCTACAAGAACTGCAAGAAGCAGAACGCAAAAAGAACCGTCACTCCTCTTTATCAACCCAAAGTCTGCACAGCTCCCTCGACCCACCTGAGCAGGAGAGAGCAGTTTGTGCTCTTGGAGAGCGAAAAGGAGGGTATCGCCCTCAGGTAACGCTGCCTTACTTCCAAGGAAAATGTTCTCATTCTTGGCAGCATAACGACTTCGTGCAGCCGCGAGAAGAAAAATGCGTGTGCTGCAAGATCCAAACAATGCAGCGGGCAAGGATTCATTGCCCCAAATGCAAGGTTACTGCCTGTAACCTATGTGGACCCTATTACTTTAAAATAGAGGTCCCAGTTACACCAGCTCCACCAGAACCATTCCCCAACCAGAGGCTGATGCAAGAAAGGTGTGAAGGGGAAATTGAACGGCTGGAGAAAGAGGTGGGCTACTACAAAGAAAGAGTCAAGGAATTAGAGCTAGGCGCAAGCCTGCAAAAAGACTCTGAGAAGCTCAAAGAAAAGGAAGCAGAAGCAAGTGAGGAACTGGAGTATACCAGTATCCTACTACGGGAAAATGTCTACAAGACAACAGCTGAAGGAGAGGCTCAACCAAAGCCCGAACCAACTGGATTGGGAAATGAAGATGATGAGAAAGAGCCTGATGAGGAGGAACCAGCCAGCATACCTTCTGAAAAGCATGAAGAGGAAGGTAACACTTGTCCCCCTCATAGTGTTACTATTGCAGCAGGCATCAAGGAAGAAGTACCGGAGATGGAGTACCCTGTCCTGCAAAAGCTAGTCGAAAGGCCATACATGCCCCCCACAGATGCTTCAATGGAACCAGGACCACCAGGTTACCCGCTAGCGGCCAACACGACTCCAGCAATATCTAGAACAACAACGGAGTCTGGGCAGCGGAACCAAGGAAGTTTCCGAAGAGGCTTCCTCAATAAAATGTGGACCCTACCATCCGCACAGCAGAACAAAGGAGCCCTCTTGATAAAACCCGAACAGCTCGGGCTATGTGACGAGACTTTTACAAGAAGGGAAGAACCAAGCATGACCAACTCTGAAGAGGTAACAAACCCCCGTGGTATGCTAAATCAAATGACTACGCTCTTTATGCTAGAAATCAAAGACAAGCACCAAAGCTGCCCTCGCTACGAAAGGGAATCACCACAGCAACTCCACTGCGGGCAGTTCAAACAGACGATTAAAGAGCAACACGGCTACGAGGAGATCACCCAGCTACAAGAAACGCCGCAAGATCCAAACACTGCAAATCTAAAGAAGGCCAGGAAAAAGAAGAAGAAGAATACTCTTACAACTGCTATGACGAATCAAGAACCTGGAGGACCAAGAAAGGACACAGAATCCGACATTCTAGAAGGGGCTGTGTTTAACCCCCTTCCAGATAACGGAGGCATCCATGCCTTTGGCAAGAAGAAGGAATGGGATACCCTAGGGGAACCCAGTGGTAAGTTTGATTATTATGTCCGATACTCACCACCCCCATCATTCTACTTGCCTTTTCCCAAGGCCAGCGAAGCTACTGGCTGGAACTATGAGGAAGGATCAGCTAAGGGAAAGAAACCTGCCAACTCCTCAATAAACAATGAAGCAAATGCCCCGCTGGACAATACAGTAGCAAAAGCTGAAATACTCCGTCTGAAGGAAGTCAGCCACGGAGAGGTCAAAGAGGCATACCACCTTCCACAAGAAGAGAAGGATCAATGCCAAAGGAAGAAGCAGAGGAAGAAGAAAGTGTTGCATTGCTTCAACTTAAATAAAGAAACCTACAATCTGGCTGATGAGGTAATGCTTTTCCCTAACACAAAGAATGAAGAGCCTTATGTCATAATTATCAAGAAGATTTTCCAAGAAAAGGATGGAAGAATATGCTTTACTGGGCAATGGTTATATCGCCCGGAAGAAGCATGCCCGATTGATGGGAGTACAAGGAGATTCAGGGATACTAGGGAACTCTTTTATAGTTTCCACACTACTATACTCCCTATAGAATCTATCATGCACAAATGTGTGGTTCATTACATCCCACGAAACAAGCAGCTGCCACTCCGCACAAAGCATCCTGGATTCATTGTGCAAGAAATTTATGACCACACTCAAAAGATTCTAAAGGACCTAGTGACAAATGACTATGACATGAAAAGGCAATGTGAAATTAGGCTCCTGATCGAAAGGACAACAGCACTACTGAATAAACACCCAGAAGCCTTCAGCAATCCGGCTAGCAGCTTGCAGAACACTCACAACACCAAGGTGAAGCAGCTACACTCCAACGCAACAGCAAGCGGAAGGATCAGCCGCACAGGAGAAGAAAACCGCCCACAAAGAGGCACATACTGCATGCACCAAACAATGCGAAAGGTGAAACTCCATTGCCCCAAATGCAAGCTTATGCAGGAGCAACGATATTATATTGCATGGTGCGAGGGAGAAATTGAGCGGCTGATGAAAGAAGTCGAAGGGAGAGCACAGGAGTTAGAAGCAGACCTGCACGAACACTATAAGAAAAAGGGAGAAAAATCGGCAGCAGAACCAGCGGGAGGACAAAGATATACTAATGTTCTATTCCCAGCAAGTGCAATAGACAGAGCAACCCAGCTCAACTCGGAACCAAGAATGGTGAACAACATGCTCTATAGTATGCTTATTGTACTTGAAATACCAAATCTTCCCAGGTTCCAAGTACAAGCAATACTAGACACAGGAGCTACCACGTGCTGCATTGATGAAGCATCAGTACCACCTGAAGCACTGGCACCAACTAATTGCATCATACAAGTCAACGGAGTCAACTCTCAACAAATGACGAACAGGAGACTCAAGCAGGGAAAGATGTACATCGGAGGTAGCAGCTTCCAAATCCCCTGCACATACAGTTTCCACATAAAGCCAAAGACTGGAATCCACTTCATTCTTGGATGCAACTTCTTGCGAACTATGGATGGGGGAGTACGTATACAAGGTAATACGGTTACCTTTCATACTACCCCTGTGCAAGCAGAGAAGGCCACAGCTGTGGACAATCTGGAAGAGGCCCTAGCACCAGCAAACGGCACCCCACTGAACATCGCCACTACCCGTAGCAGGCAGAGCGTGGTGGGAAGTATAGCTACCACTGACCCGTAGCAGGCGGAGCGTGGTGGGAAGTATAGTAGCTAATACAGGAAAGTAGGATCCTGTTGTACAGTACGTAGCAGCTATAGCTACGCAATAAGAAGTCAAAGCCTAAGCAAGAAGACGAGCCTAGCCAAAGGACGAGCTACCAGCCTATGACAGCGACGTCTTTGGAGTCTTCTGTAAAGGCTATGCCTTAGGATATAAAGGCTACGCCTTAGGATAAGATCTCTTTTGGAGTCTTTTGTAAAGGCTACGCCTTAGGATATAAAGGCTATGCCTAGGACAAGACTTCCCTTGGAGTCTTATGTAAAGGCTATAGGCCTACCCTAGTATAGGTAACTATTATGCTGATGTAAGCGCTTAGCTCATACCACCAGCTGATTTGAGCGCTTACATCACCGTGCCCTCTATATAAGGGGCACGCCTCCATTGTAAAACATCATCGAAAAATCGCAGAAATCCTAGAAAACGCAGAAACTTGAGAAGTTGCAATAAGAATCCGAGAGTTTCTCCATATCTTCTCCTTATTTCTTGTTGCTACTTTCCTCCTTGAAAAAGAGCTTCCGCGACCTCGAACACTTCGGCGAGCATCGCCGGCGTTAGGAAGGTCGATTTCAACTTCTACGACTACTGCTCATACTACTATGGCTGCTATAACTACAGCTGCTACTACTATGGAAAAATCTACTACTACTACTACTGCTGCTGCTACTTAAGCTACAACTACAACTGCTTCTACTACCACTACCACTGTTACTAGTACAACAACAATAATAACTACTACTGCTACTACTACAACTATCATTACTACTGCTACTTTTACTACAACTACTTCTGCTACTACTTCTGCTCCTACTACCGCCACTTATACCACTACTGCTGCTACTACTATTAACACTGATTTCGCTACTATTTTTGCAACTACAAAAGCTTCTGCGATAATTACTACTACTACTACTAGGACTACTACGACAACTACAATTACTAGCTCAACTGCTACTAATACAACAACAACAACTACTGTTGGTGCTACTACTGCTGCTGCTACTACTTCTACTACTACTAATACAACTACTAATGCTACTATTATTGTTTCTACTACTACTCCTCCTACTGCTATTGCTTCAGCTACGACAAGAACTACTGCTACTATTACTATGACTATTGCTGCTACTACTACTACTGCTACTACAACAACAATTACAATGACTATTGCTACTACTACAACTACTGCAACTATAGCTACTACTAGTACTGCTATTACGACTATTGTTACTAATACTTCTACCACTACTACTACTACTACTGAGGAGACCGCTACTACGACTAATGCTGCTACTATAACTTCGTCGGCTACTACTATGAGTACTACCGCAACAGCAGCTGCTACT
>RXID01015078.1:0-52607 GCA_005019695.1 Trichopus zeylanicus subsp. travancoricus
CAGTAATTATAGTATAACAATAATAGCACATTAGTTCTACGGTATAATAGTAGTACTAGCAGTAATATGTTAGTATTAGCAGTAGTATAGTAGTAATAATTGCATAATAGCATCATAGTATAGTAGAGTAGTCTAGTGCAGTAATATAGTAGTAGTAATAATATAGTAGTAGTTCTATTAGTAGTAGTAATAGTAGTTGTATTATTGTAGTATTACTAATATAATAGTAGTAGTCATTATTGTTATTGTAGCAGTAGTTGTAGTATAGTAATAATAGTAAAGAATTATTATAGCAGTAAGTTAGAATTACAGAAATAATATAGTAATATAGTCGTAGTATAATATTGCAATCATACAAGTATTAGTCGTAATATAATATTAGTAGTTGTTATAATATAGTTGCAGCAGTAGCATATTATTACGGTAGTGATAGCAGTAAAAGTAGTAGTAATATAGTTGTTGTAGCAATATTAATATAGAAATTGTAACAATAGTACCATTATAAAAGTAATTATAGCATAGTAATAGTATAGCAGTGTAGTGATAGTATTGTAAAAGTGTAATAGTAGGAGTAGTAGTAGTACTTATAATAGTATAGTAGAAGCATATTAGGAGTGATATAATATTAGTATAGTAAAAAAAAGCAATAATAATATAGAACTAAGAGTTGTATAGTAATATAGTAGTAGTATAGTAATAGTAATTTAGTCAAATAGTACTACTAAGTAGTACTAATATAATTAAAATAGTCTTAGTTAAGTAACATAAATAATTTAGTTGTTGTAGTACAATTGCAACATAACAATATAGTAGTTTGTTAGTAGTGGTAATGGTACTATAGTTGTAATAGTAATATCAATACTATATTACTAGAAGTCTAATAGTAGCAATACTTATACATTAGTAGCGGTAGAAGTATGTTAGTAGTATAGTAGCAGTTATAGTAATTGTAATTATGGTAATACACTACTGCTAGTAGTATAATAGTGATATAGTTGTAGCAATAGTATAACGATAGTAGTATAGTAGTATAATTATGCTAGTAGTATACGTCAAGTGTTGGTTTGGTAGTTGTACTAAACTTTTCTATATGAGTGGTCATTGGTTTGAGCCTTACTTGAAGCACAACTTGTGTGGTACATCCCAATTGCTAACAAAATAAAATTATATCAGCAGTATAGTTGTAATATAAAAGTAGTATTCGTAGCATAGCAGTAGGGTAGTAGTTGAATTATACTACTAATACTAGCATAGTTGTATACTATAGCAGTAGTAAAAGAGTAGCAGTTGTATTATGATAGTATTATAGTAGCAGTAGTAGTATAGTAGTATTGTATAATGCTATAGTAATAATAGTATAATAGTAATATAGTTATATAATACAATAACATAGTATTTTAGTATAGCCGTAGTATAGTATAGAAGTACTAACAATAGTTTTATTATATTAGTTCTAGTAGTTGTATTAGTATAGTAGTTATATAGTTATAGTAGTAGTATTATATTAGTAATAGTTGAGGTGGTGGTATTGTAGTAGTATAGTATGGTATTATACTCAGAGTATAGCATAGTACTTATACTAGTAGTAAGAACTAATAGTATAATAGTTGTAGTAGTAGCAATAGTATTATAGTAATAGCATACTTATATAGTAGCAAGAGTTATAGTAGTGGTATAGTGGCATTAGCATATCTGTATCGTAGTGAGAGTAGTGGTACTAATAGCAATATAATAGTAGTAAATTATATACTAGTTGTAGGGTAAAGGTATAATGGTAGTAGTCAGAATAGTAGTAGTATAATTGTACCATAGTATTAGTAGTAATAATAATTATTATATAATAGTGGCCAATTTGGACTCAAGCATAGCTTGCAAGCCCACTTGAAAGTTATTTTAGATGAAAGGCTAACCTACGAGGCTCCCCTGAAAGTCCCATCAATTTAGGATTAGCCCGTAAGTTCTTTTGAAGATCAAACTCTTACTAAAGGCCAGCTTGCAGGTATGCCTAAAAGTCTAATCAACTAAAGTATAGCTTGTGGGCTTACCTAAAAGTCTAAATCAACTAATGGCTAGGCTGCGAATAGCCTAAAAGCCAAATCAATTTAAGGTTAGCCTACAGGCTCACCTAAAATCATTATGATAGTCCGAGGGCTCTTAAACCAAAATAAAATCGATAAACATAAATTATTTAAATGGTTTAACCACATTGAACTCAAGTTTGTTTGATTGAAAGAAATAAACCAAACCAAAGTGACTCAAATAAAATACCAAATAAACTTGAATCGATAAAAACAAATGGAATGAAACTAGTCAAATGAGTAGAAAATCTCTTTGTTGACTGACTGACTAGTCATGCTTGATAATAACTACCAAAGCTCTCCTAATCGATCAATACCCTCAATCGGTCGACTAGTTCTGGTGAATCAATAAATTATAGGTTCTTTGTTGGGTAACTAGTACCCCAATAATTATCCAGTTCTGATAAACTTGGAAATAAATCCTCTCAGTCAGATGACCAACACCTAAACCAACCATCCGATTCTATTGAACTAAAAATGATACCCATTCTGGCTCGTCGACAAGTACCCTAACTGGTCACTTGTTTTAGTCAAAAAACTGATGACCTAGGTTTAGATTCAACCATAATTGGGTTAACAACATTCAAACTAAAACAAAACAAAGCTAAATTAAACACAAATTAAGTCAAACCAGAATAAATTTAAATTGAATTCCATTTGAATCAAATAGCATGCGAATCACAACAAGTTCAAATAGAACTCTAAATTAAGTCAAACGATATTCAAACTAAAGCACAATAAGTTTGAATAGAACTCTAAATAGAGTCAAATAACATTCAAAGAAGATCACAACAAGTTCAATTGTAACTCTAAATTGATCTCATTCAATCTAAATTACAATACATTTAAATAGATCTCTAAATTGATTCAAACCACATTTCAATTAAACCATAATAAGCTTGAATAGAATTCTATATTAAGTCAAATGATAACCACCACAAGTTCAAATAGAACTCTAAATTGAATTAAATTGCATTCGGACGGTGACGAGTGCACTGCCATTCCACTGTTTGATGACGAGGATCCCTGCAGCTTCCCAGAGGAAGAAAAACCCCCGAACATATATCGCGTGCGTGTACGCGCATGATAAAACTATTACGTGCACGCATGCAAAAAGCGGGGTAGGCTCTCTGCTCACCTCCCGGATATTTAGGGAATCAATTTTTTTGAAATCGAATTCCCAATTATCCCCCTAATCAACAATTGGTCGTCTTAGGGTTCGTCGTGAAAAAGCACAAATGATAGGGTAGCGCTCGCTGCAACGGGCGGTGGGCCAGCCAAAGAAGGTACGTAGGTCTCGGTTAGGACCCTTGATCCGGTTCAATACCAAGTAAAGAGGATTGGCTACGTTACTAGGCCGAAAGAAATAAAGGAAAAGAGACCCTTATCTCCGATCAAGAGAGTGAAATGAAACAGTCCTTTAGAAGAAAGCTCCTGGCCAACTGCTATTGTACTACTTGACTTGTAATAAAGAGCTTTGTAAGAACTGGAGTTATCTTACCGTCGGCTAGGTGAGTTTTTGATTCCCCATTCCCGTGGCAAAAGGAAAAGAGATTGAGCTTGATATCCGGGCAACTATTATAGTTTTTCTAGCCGATTCTCCGGGCCTCTTCTTCGACCCCGAATAAACTTCTTTCCTGGCAAAAGCGGATCTCCCTGAGGGGAGAAGGAAAAAGACCCAAAGCATTAATACAAATAGGAAAAATACAATACCGGTGATTAAAAAATGTGAGTTGAGCTTGGAATTTCAAATCCACCCTGTACTCTAAAAATCAAAATAGGGGAAGCCCTTCGCTTCTCCTTCCGAAAAAGAGTCAGAGTAAGAGCTTAAAGCCCTATTGAGCTATGGATGATTGCAACTAGGCCCATTAAAGTGAAGAAACCGATTAAATGTAGTTTTGGAAGGCTTCAAAGACTTTCTCGATCATCACATTGATAGTAAAGTCAAAGTAGTCGCTCTGTCAGCAAATCATCTCTCTTTTTTGCTCTCCCTCACGTCAACAGTTTTTTCCATTCGAGACCAAGCTAATGAGCACTAAAGCTATTAATTAATTTCATCTTCTTCCCTCATGAGATTTTCTAGGAAAATCCTTATCCTTAAAGATTCTCTGGTCCTTAACATCTATTCCGCACTACTATTTATTTTATCGACCCGCCCTGGCTCTTGGTTGAATGACATAAGAGAGCAACCTGCCCGACGGAAGATAGAAGGCATCAAGGCTTAGAAAAAGAGTCTCTTTTCTATTCCCCGACAATGAAAGCACTTTCTCGTTAGAACGTTCGGCACGATTCGAGGTCAAAGGAAGGGGATTCTTATTGTAAAATGTAGAAAGACGCTTAGGACATGGACGCATAACGGGGGACTAATTGGAAGCTCTCATGTTAGTATCCGCTTCCTCCGCTTTCAGTATCCCATTTTTGCCGCAGATACTTTCAGCTTTGCTTGCTAGCTGCATTGATACTTGTCTGAAGAGTTCTCAAATGCATGCGCCGCTACCCTTCGGCCTCTTTAACAATGAAAAGAGAACTGCAAGTGACAGCAGATACTTTTTCACACTTAAAGGGAGTATTTCATTTAGGTTCTTTTCTACAGTCCCGTCACTGTTCTGCCAAGCAGCGCCTCGGCTCTGGGACTTTCAGAGGGCTAAAGACGATGAGTAGGCTGCTTTCTGACTCTTATTCCATTTTGTTTGACGATTGTCAGCAAATACTAATAAACTACGAGCCAAATCATGTTTATGAAAATGCATTCGAACTAACTGACAATAAATTTGATACAATTCTAAATTGACTCAAACCATATTGAACTAACCACAACAAGGTCAAAGAGAACTCTAAATTGAGTCAAACCATAATAAGTTTAAAGAGAACTCTAAATTGAGTCCAAACATAATCGAACGAAACCATAATAAGTTTGAGTAGAACTTGAAATTTAGTAAAACCACATTTAAACTCATAATAAGTTTGAATAAAACTGTTATTTGATCTAAACCACAACAAGTTCAAAAACAACTCTAAATTATGTCAAACCACACTTCAAAGCTAAACCAACTCAAAAAGCCATTTGTGATGTCTCAAGCTCAATCAACAAAATGCAAATATGACCATCAATTATCGAACAAAGTCAATTGATAACACATTTAAAGCCATCAGCCACACTTTAATGCCAAACAATGCCCAAAAACCATTGGTTGCACATGGCTAAGCCAACCCAAAAAGTCATTAGTGAATCCTCAAACTTAATTGGTAACATGCCAATGAGGCTTTTGATTATCGAATGAACTCAACCAACAATACACTTAAAGATGTCAGCCATAATTCAAAGCTAAACCAATCCTAAAATCTGTTGGTGACACATGGGTAAGCCAAGTCCAAAAGCTATTGGTGACGCATAAAACTTAGTCAACAACATGCCAATGAGGCCATTGATTATCAGATGAAGTTAACTGATAACATGCTAAATGTCATCGGTCACACTTCAAAGCTAAACTAATCACAAAAGCCATTGGTGGTGCTTGGCTAAACCAACCACAAAAGCCATTGGCAATGCCCCAAACTTAATTGACAACATAGCAATGAAGCTATCAATTATTGAACAAAATCAACTGGCAATATGCTTAAAGTCATCTGACACACTTCAAAACTAAACCAGCCCCGAATGCTATTGGAGATGCTAGGCTATGACAACCCTAAAGGACATTGGTGACATCTTAGACTTAATTGACAACATGCCACTTGGATGATCAATTATCAAATGAAGTCAATTGAAAATATGCTTAAAGTTGTTGGTCACACTTCAAAGCTAAAACAACTTTAAAATCCATTAGTGATGCTTCAAACTTAATTGACAACACGCCAAGAGGCCATTGAATATCAAATTAAAAATAATTAGCATAAGTTAAGGCTGTTAATCATTTTCTCAAGTCAAGAATCAATGGAAGTTAACTGACAATAAAGAAAAAGTCATCAGTAAAACTCTAGATCATAATGGGGTCAACTAGCACAAGCTAAGATAGTCAACCATACATTGAAATCAAGCCATGTCATTAACATCCACCACATATGAAATCAAGCATTCATCTGAGTCAAGTTCAACTTGGTCCAAAACACGAGGGTGAGGTAGCAATGAGCATCAAGCTTTTCCTATTCCCTTACTTATTTCATGTGATTCATGATTGTAAATTTAAATTCCTTAAACTATAACATGAGGGTATGCCATTGCTTAAAAAATGCACACCTTCCCTCAAATCAATCAATCATGTCTTCTTCTTTTATGTCTCTATTTTTATTAGCTAAGTTTCTTACTTTAGGAGGTTCCTATCAACTATCAAGGTAATTAACAAAATGGGCTTGTGCCTCCTTCTTAAGAGTTATTATAATTTGGTATGTAAGGGCTCTATAAAGTTCACATAAGCTTGAGTGTCCTCTATGATGCTTCATTCATGACCAAGTAACAAGCCATTCTATTGGCCCAACATGTCCCTTCTTTGACTCAGTGATGGGTTCATTGATCTCTACTACTACTATTGATTCCTTACATTTCTGGCCGAAACTATTTCCCATAGGGTGCTTCACACTTCTTAACGAGGCTTTGGTCTCCTCAGGCTTCACCTATGCCATGATTAGTAACAAACCTTATGACTAAAGAAAAAATTAAAATTACCACTTGGAGCTAATAGAGTGGCAGTCATCCCAATATCAAATTATAGGTAGAACATCTCTGGCTACCAAAAACTTTGTTCGATTATGGTGTTCCTTCGGTCTTCTTCAATGGTAAGAAGTAAGTTGATCATGTGAAGTGGGGTAATTGAGTACCTCATGAATTTAGTGAGCATCCTGATTATGAATCCAACTTTTTCTTAGTCTACATTTGATCACAGGCTCAAGCGAACATAATATTTGTCGAATAACCTATATCTATCATAATACGATGAGCAGTGCAACCATCTATGACCACTGAGATCACCATTGTGTCATTGTGAGGAGTGTAAATTCCTTCTAAGTCCTTGGCAGAAAAGACTATATCTCCATAGTTAGGCTCATAATGGTGTATCTTCTTCTCCCCCTCTTTCAGGCCCTCCTAACCCCTAGCAGGGTTTGGCATTTGCCAGTTGACTCTAAAGCATCACATTGAGTCAGTGGGCTAGTTAGGGTCATACTTAGGTTGCCCTTAATTGGAGTGTTTCGCAACTTGGGAGTGGGGTCCTTTTAGGGTGAAGTTTGTTGATGATTCACCCATATGCATGTTTCTTTTGCACATTGACGGTGCAGACAAGCTTCTCGAGGTGGCCTTCTTTGGTTAGCATCTTGATTTCATCCTTGAGGTACTTGCATTCTTCAGTATCATGAGCATAATTGGTGTGAAAATGATAGTATCTTTATTTGTTGAGGATTTGTTGGTCAATGCGGATAGGTTGGGCCTTCACAAGAAGTCTAAGTGGTCAATCTATGATAGGACTTATGTTATTGAGTTATTTAATGGTGTATAAGTTTGAAATTCTATCCTCTACTTCCTATGCTCCCTCTGCTTAATTTTTTGCCATTTTGGCTTGGGTGGCTTGCTCTCTAGAGATTCTCTCTTCTTATTGTCGCCTTTAGATTCTTTTTTTACTAGGATCACTTCTTAAGCATCGATGTGTTCATGGGCTAGTTTGGTGAATTTCACCATGCTACGTGGCAGCTAGAGGGCCATCTCAGAGGCTATTTGATCTTGCTTGATTCCATTAATGATGACAATAAGGATAATAGATTTGTCTAGTTTGGTAACTTCCTATTGGGCTTTGCTGAATTGGGCCAAATATTTCATTTAGATCCCTCCCTCCTTTTGCTTTAATTTGAGGAGTGTAAATGGGTTCTTCCACTGAAGAGCCAACAAGATGAATTATTTTATGAACTTATCTACCAAGTCACCAAAATTAGCTTTTATGTACCTCAGGAGCCCAGAGTACTATGCTCTGGCCCGACCTTGCAACATCATCAGGAACCTTGATAGAGTCTCACACTCCTTGTAGAATCATGACATTCTTGAAGGAACTAATGTAATCGACTAGCGTCCTTTGAGCCATCATACACCTTGTATAGAAATTGGTGGAACTTTAGCTACACTCAAGAGTATGCAAGTTTAGGGATTAGAGGAGTATTGCACCCTAGTTGTTGAGGGTGATTCAATGTCCATGACCTTCACCAAACTATATGTAGCATGGCCTCACTCAGGAACCTTGATTTCACCCCATCTGGTGCTTGATTGGCATGCATGTGATATGTGACCTCATCAGTGAAATCATAGGCAAGATCATATCAATAATAATCCCCCAAAACATGATACCAAAGTAAAATCATGGCCTAGTGGTCATGGCAACCTGTTGATGGTGCTCTGTAGGGAAAATAAGGTGCAATTGTGATTCAAAGTGTTAGTTTACCATAATGCCTTAGGCTATCACTAGAGCTTGAATTGGAACCTATTGCAGGGCATTATGAGCTCAGAGGTGCCACATCGCCTAGGCCTAATTTTGCAATTATTAGCCCTATAGGTTTTACATGGCTTATGCCCAGGCCTCGAGCAACTACATTATCTATTGAATGATGGTGGCTAGAGTTTGAAACTCCTGCTATTCCACTAGGTTAGAGGGACCTATCAAGCCTCTAGGATAGTTTGTAAAAGGTGTCCTAGGGGGTAACAAAGTTGGCTTCCTGCGCTAGTCCATCTTGCTTGCCAAATCAGTTATCCAACCTCACCTATCTTGGGACTACTTGTCCCTCAATTGGATTCTTAGATGATGAGAGCCTTGGTGCTCTAAGAAATATTATCAAAAGGCTATCAATGGCCTCCAAGATTAACAAAGAAGGGAGCTGGAGCAAATTTTAATGAAATCACTAGTTGTTGATGGAGCCCAATTCAACATCGGTTTGAGACTGGGAGGCTCCTTGAGAACAGATTTGCTAGGCTGTCCTATCGCTAATCTAAAAGAAGAAGAAAGAAACATAAGGATGATAGCCGGGAGCTTCTCCAATGATGGCCACTCCAACGCTCAAGTCATAAAGGGTCTCATCGATTTTTTCCTCATAGAGAGAGAGACAGAGTCCTCTACTTTTACGACTACTCCATGTTTTGTAGGTTGAGAAGGCTTTTCAGTAGATCTAGAATTCTATAATCTTAGTCCTGATTATGTCAAACTCTTCCTATTCGATTACCATCACTTTTAAATTTTCTACAGATGGTTTTACAAGGACTCTTGCCACTAGGATTTCATGAATATCAGACCATATCCATATATAGGTTGAGCTTGCCAAATCTTGTCATAAGATACAAGATGAGTTTTTGCCAAATAGACAACAATGATACTATCAAGGTGACCTGACAATGGTGACATCACCTAGGATAATGGCCTCAAGGCGAAAGGCTTGGTTACCTTGGTTAGCAGTTCATCCTATGGGTTGGTTTTCCATTTTATTTTAGTTCATCTATTTTTCAACTTGATGTATCATCAAGTATAATAGTAGTACTAGTAATAGTAGAAATAACTTAGTAGTAGTAGTATATTAGTGATAGTAGTATATTACTATAATAGTATAGTAATATGGTAGTACAGTAGTAGTGGTAGTAGCAAAATAATAGTAGTAGTAGTATAGCATATTGGAAGTAGTAGTATACTAGTAGTAGTATTATAGTAGCATAGTTAGAGCAGTAGTAGCATATTAATAGTAGAAGTAAACTAGTAGTAGTAATAATAGTAGTATAATAATATTAGTATAATATTATAGTAATAGCAGTCATAGTAATGTAGTAGTAGCATTATTATAGATCTTGTAGTAACAAGATACTATTATAGTAGTTGTATACTCATATAGTAGTAGTATAATAGTAGTATAGTAGTTGTCTGGAAGTAGAGTGGCAGTATTAGTAGTAGTCCCATAGTAGAAGTAGTAAAGTAGTAGTAGTATAGTATAATAGTGGTGATCCTAATTGTAGTAGAGTAGTATAGTGATAGTATAAGCAGTAGTGGTCATAATAGTAGAATAGTAGTATAACAGTAGTAGTATTCTAGTAGTATAAAAATAATAGCATACCAATAGCAATAGCAATAGTAGTATAGCGGTATAGTAGTAGTAGTATAAAAGTGGTATAACAGTAGTACAATAGTAGCAATATAGTAGCAACAGTAATTGTAGTGTAGTAGTAGTACAACAATAGTAGCAGTAGCATAGTAGTTGTAATAGTTGCGGTATACTAGTTGTAATAGTATATTACTAGTAGCAGTAGCAGCATATTAATAGTATAACAACAGTATAGCAGTAGTATTAATAGTATACTAGCAGTTATAGTAGTAGTATAGTATAGCAGTATGGTAATAGCATATCATACTAGCAGTGCTAGTTGTAGTAGCAGCATAGCAGTAGCAGTAGTTGTAGTAGTATAGTATCATAGTCATATAATAGTAGTATTATATTATAGTAACAATATAGTTATAATAGTAGTATAGTATTAAGATAGTAGTGGTAGTATAGTAGTAGTCTAGAAGTATAGTATTATAATATAATAATACTAATAGTATAGTATAGCAATATAATAGTAGTCTGCTATAGTAATAGTACTAGTACTAGAGGTAATACTATATTGATAGTAGTGGTAGTGTACTAGTATGATAATAGTGGTAGTTATAGTAGTCATAGAATAGCAATAGTAGTATAGTGGTAGTATAATAATAGTCCTAGCATAGTAATAGTATGAGTATAGTTCTATTATAATAGTAGTAGAAGTATACTAGCATAGTGTAATATAATGGTATAGTAGTATAGTAGTAGTTGTAATAAAATAAAAATATAATAACATAATATAGTAGCAGTAGTATAATAATAGAAGTATATTACTATAGTAGTAATAGCAATAGCAATAGTAGTGTTATATATATTAGTATTATATTAGTAGTATAATAGTAATATAATAGTATTACTAGTAGCATTA
Source organism: Trichopus zeylanicus subsp. travancoricus (assembly GCA_005019695.1). Lineage (NCBI taxonomy): Eukaryota > Viridiplantae > Streptophyta > Magnoliopsida > Dioscoreales > Dioscoreaceae > Trichopus > Trichopus zeylanicus. The sequence continues at coordinate 11,041 of RXID01015078.1, forward strand.
ATTTAGTAATAGTTGTTATAGTAGTACTATAGTAATAGTAGTAATAACATAGCAATAGTGGTATATTATTATAATAGTAGTATAGTAATATAGTATTCCTATAGTAATAGTACAATAATAGTAACACTAGTAATATTAGTGCTACTATTGTAGTAATATAGCACTAGTAGCATAATAGTAGTATAATCATAGCATAGTAAAATTACTATAAGTGATAATAGTAGTATAGTCATAGTAGTATGGTAGTTATAGTATGGTAGTTATAGTATAGTAGCAATTACAATAGTAGTAGGAGTATCGTAGTAGTAAAGTAGTAATATACTACTAAAAGCAATAGTAGTTGTAGTATTAATAAAGTAGTGATAATATATTAGTAGTATTGTAGTATAATATTAAAACTAGTAGTATAATAGTAGTATGATGGTATGTTGGTAGTACTATAGTATGAGTATTATAGTATAGTAGTAGTAGTGGTAGCATTAGTATAGTGCTAGTAATGTGGTATTAGTATAGTAATAATAATGTAGTAGTAATACAGTACTAATGCAGTACAATAATAGCATTAGTAGTTATAATATATTAATAATACTAGTAGTATGACAACACTAGTGCAATAGTTCTTAGTATAATAGCAGTAATAATAGTAATATATTAGTATTAGTAGTAGTATATTAGTAGTTGTTGTAAAGTAGCATCATATTATAATACAATAGTATAATGGAGTAGTATAATACTAGTGATCATATAGCAGTACTGTAAGTAGTACTAACAGTAGTATTTGTTGTTATTGTTATTGTGGTAGTCGTTGTAATATAATAAGAGTAGTATAACACTATAGCAGTAGTAATTTGTAGTTGTAATAATAGTATAACAACAATATATTAAAATAGTAGTAGTACAATATTGTTGTTGTACAAGTATTAGTAATAGTATAATAGTAATAGTAATAGTAGTATATTTTTATGACAGTAATAATATTAAAAGTAGTAGTAATATAGTTGTAGCAATAGTAATAATATAGTAATAGTAATCATAGTACTATTATAACAGTAAGTATAGTATAGTTAAAATATAATAATATAATAACAATATAGTAAAAGTATGGTAGTAGAAGCAGTAGTAATACTTATACAAGTATAGTAATAGCATATTAGTAGTGCTATAGTAGAAGTACAATAAAAGTAGCAGTAATAATAGTAATATAAAAGTAGAAGTTGTATAGTAATCTTGTAGTAGTAGTATCGTAATACAAGTTTAATATAATATTACTACTACTAGTAGTAATATAATTATAGTAGTATTTGTGAAGTAACAATAATAGTATAATTGTTATAGTACTATTGCAGTATAGTAATATAGTAGTAGTATTAGTAGTAACAGTGGTAATATACTTGTAATAGTAATATTCATATTATATTAGTAGAAGACATATGGTAGCAGTCCTTCTATATTAGTAATAGTAGAAGTGTAATAGTAGTATAATAATAGTTGTTGTAAGAGTAATTATGGTAGTATACTAGTACTAATAGTATAATAGTAATGTAGTAGAAGTAGTGTAACAGTAATAGTATAGTAGTATAATTGTGCTAATAGTATGCCTCAAACATTGGCTCGGTGGTTGCACTAATTTTTTTTATCTAAGAGGTCATTGGTTTGAACCTTACTTAAAACACCGCTTTAGCAATAAATTCCAATTGCTAAAGAAATAAATTATATAAGTAGTATAGTTGTAGTTTAAGAGTAGTAATAGTAGCATAGTAGCAGTGTAGTAGTAGAAGTATACTACTAATACTAGTATAGTAGTATATTATAGTAGTAGTAAAGTAGTAACAATAGTACTATGGTAGTAGTATGGTAGTACTGGTAATATTGTAGTATAATATAATACTATAGTAGTAGTAATATAACAGTAATATAGCTGTATAATACAATAATATAGCATTTTAATATAGTAGTAATATAGTATAGTAGTATAAATAATAGTTGTATTATAACAGCACTAGTAGTAGTTATAGTATAGAATAGTTGTAGTAAAATAGTAGTATTAGTATAGTAGTTATATAGTAGTAAAGTACTGTATTAGTAGTAGTTGAGCTAGTGGTATAGTAAACAAGCAATATAATAGTAGTATTAGTATAGTTATTATATAATAATAATAGTAGTATAAAAATATAATATAGTAGTACAATACAGTAATATTGTTGTAGTATGATATGGTATTATACTAGTAACATAATATAGTACTTGTATGAGTACAAAAAGTAATAGTATAATAATTATAATAATAGCATACTCATATAGTAGTAAGAGTTGTAGTAGTTGTATAATAGCAGTCGCAAATTTGTATCATAGTAAGAGTAGTCGTTATAGTAGTAGTATAGTAGTAATAAATAATATAACAGTCATATAATAGTGATATAATAGTAGTGGTCAGAGTAGTAATAGTAATAGTGATAATAATAATTGTTATTGTATAATAGTGGCCAATTTGGACTAAAGGTTAGCCTGCGAGCTCACCTGAAAGTCTATTCAGATAAAAGTCTAGCCCACACGGCTTGCTTAAAAGTCTAATAGATTTAGGGTTAGCTCATGAGCTCATTCGAAAGTCAAATTCTTACTAAATGCTAGCCTATGGGCACCCCTAAAAGTCTAATCGACTAGAGGATAGTCTGTGAGCTTACCTGAAACTCTAAATCAACTAATGGCCAAGCTGTGGGTAGCCTAGAAACCAAAGCAACTTAAGGTTAGCCTGTATGCTCACCTAAAGTCATTATGATAGTCTGAGGGCTCTTAAACAAAAATAAATTGATAAACATAAATTGTTTAAATAGATAAACCATATTGAACTCAAGTTAGTTTGGCTATAATAAATAAACCAAACCAAAGTGACTCAAACAAAACACCAAATGGACTTTAATAGATAAAAACAAATGGACTAAAATTGGTTCAAATGAGTAGAAAAGTTATTTGTTAGCTGACCAACTCGTCATACTAACCATAACTAGTAAAGCTCTCCTAGTAAGATCCATACCACCAGTTTTGGTAAACCAAGAAACCACAAGTTCTCTATTGGGAGACCAGTACCCCAACCAATCATCCGATTCAGATTAAATATGAAAAGAATCTTCCCTCTCAGATGACCAATACATGAATTAGTCGTTGGGTTTTATTGAACCTAAAGTGACACCAATTTTTGTTGGTCAACTGGTACCCCAATTGGTAATCTATTACTCAAAAAATTGGTGAGCTAGGTTTAGATTCAACCATAATCGAGTCAAGTGATTGGTCTAAACCTTGGTCAATTTGGGTTGGAATCGAGTTAATCCCAAATCAAAACATGTTTGAATTGAGCTCCAATTGAGTCAAACAATATTCAATCTAAATCAAAACAAATTCTAATTGAACACTAATTGAGTCAAATCATAATAAGTTCAAATTGAAATCTGATTGAATCATTCAACATTTGAACTAAACCACAATAAGATTGGATATAACTCTAAATTGAGTCAAACCATATTCAAACTAAATCACAACAAGTTTGAATAAAACTTTAAATAGAGTCAAATGATATTCAAGCCAAATCATAATAAGTTCGAGTAGAACCCTAAATTGAGTCATATCATATTCGAACTAAACTATAATATTTTTTAAATAGAACTCTAAATTGAGTCAAACCGCATTTAAATTAAACCATAATAAGTTTAAAGATAATTCTGAATTGTCAGACCACAACCACCACAAGTTTGAATATAACTCTAAATTGACTCAAATCGCATTCAAACTAAAACACAACAAGTTTGAATAGATTTCTAAATTGAGTCAAATTGCATTTGAACTAAAACATAACAAGTTTGAATAGATTTTTAAATTGAGTCAAACCACATTGAACTAAACCACAATAAGTTCCAAGAGAACTCTAATTTGAGTCAAACTATAATCGAACTTAATTAAAATAAGTTCAAATAGAACTCAAAATTGAATCAAACCATATTTGAACTCATAATAAGTTTGAATAGAACCCTCATTTTATTTAAACCACAATAAGTTTGAATAGAACTCTAACTTAAGTCAAACCACACTTCAAAGCTAAACCAACCCCAAAAGTTGTTGAAGATGCTTAGCTAAGCCAACTTGGAAAGCCATTGGTGATGCCTTAAACTCAATCAACAAGACGCTAATGAGGTTATCAATTATTGAATAAAGTCAACTGATAACACGCTTAAAGACATTAGCTATGGTTTAATGCTAAACAAACCCAAAAAGCTGTTGGTGACACTTGGCTAAGCCAAACCCAAAAGTCATTAGCAAAGCCTCAAACTTAATCAACAACATCCCAATGAGGCTATCAATTACCAGATGAAGTCAACTAACAACACGCTTAAAGTCATCAGCACTTGGGTAAACCAAGTCCAAAAGCTATTGGGGATGTCTTAAACTTAGTCAACAACACACCAATGAGGCCATCAATTATCAGACGAAATTAACCAACAACACACTAAAAAACATCGGACACACTTCAAAGCTAAACTAATCCTAAAAGCCATTTGTGGCACTTGGCTAAGCCAACCACAAAAGCCATTGGTGATTCCTTAAACTTAATTGATAATAAGCCAAGAAAGCTATTGATTATCATATGAAATCAACTGACAACATGCATAAATTTGTCGGACACACTTCAAAACATAACCAACCGCAAAAGCTATTGGTGACTTATATCTATGAAAAGCCTAAAAGTCATTGGCGACATCTCAAACTTAATCGACAACATGCTAATAAGACCATCAATTATCAAATGAAGTCAACTAATAATATTCTTAAAGCCATCGACTATGCTTCAAAGCTAAACCAACTCTAAAAATATTGTTGATGCTTCAAACCTAACCAACAACACACAAATAGACTATTGATTATCAAATTAAAAATGATTAAGGTTGTTAATCATTTTCTCAACTCAAGAATGAATAGAAGTTAATTGACAACAAACAAAAAGTCATTAGTAGAACTCTAGATCTTAATGGGGTCAACTAATACAAGCCAAGATAGTTAGCCACACATTGAAATCAACCTAAGTCAAAAACATTCACCAACTATTAAATCAAGCATTCATCTAAGTCAAGTTCAACTTGGTCTAGAACACTAGAGTGGGGTAGCGATGAGCATCAAGCTTTTCCCATCCCCTTACTTATTTCATGTCATTCATGATTGCAAATTAAAATTTCTTAAATTATAATTTGAGGGTATGCCCTTACTTAAACATATACACTTTTTCTAAAATCAATCAATCACATTTTTTTCTTTCATGTCTCTATTTTTATTGGTTAGGTTCCTTCCTTTATAAGATTTCTGATAACTATTAGGGTAATTAACAATAGGGGCTTCTTCTATTGGAAAGTCATGTTCCCACAACACTTGGTTAGATAGTCAAACCAACATATATTTTCTATTTGTTATTTCGAGATTGCTTCATTGGGTCTTAACCATCCCAAGTTGATGATTTTGGCTCTGCACAAGGTTACACCTGAACTATAACTTGGTCACACCTGAACTTAAACCAAGTCAAACTTGAACCAAAATCTGGTTGAACCTAAACTAGAACAAAGTTGAATCAAATCATCTTGAACATGAACCCAAGTCCATTAAGGTTGGAACCCAAACCAAATACGGGTCCAACTTAGGTCAAAACCAAATCTAGTAGTGTGTTGAGCCAAGATCGATCAAGAACCTAATAAGGGTTGGGTTGAAGATTAAATAGGGTTAGCCTATACAACATGCTCAAAATTATTAACAACACCTCAAATGTAATTGACAACACTCTAATAGGACTGTCGGTTCTCTAATAAAATATTATTAGCACAACCCAAGGTTTCCAATCATTTTTTCAAATCAAATCAAACCTAAGGAGGCTTGAAGTCACTTAGTAAATTAGTCTTATACCATGTTTAAATGTGGTCAACCAACAACACATTTAAAATTATTAACCATATTTTGCAGCTAAGCTAATACCTACTCAAAAGTCATTGGTAATGCTTCAAACTTACTAGATAATACACAAAAGAGGCCATTGATTTTCAAAGGTTGCTAACCATTTTAAATCAAAAAAATTAGGCTTAAACTCACTTAGTCAGTCAACCAGATGCCTTGTTCGAAAGAAGTCAACTAATATCATGCATAAAATCATTGGACATAGTTTAACCTCATCCAACATAAGATTAAACCCATTAGTGATGCTTTAAATATAATCAAAGCTATTAATTATCAAATAAAAATTTGTCAGCATCAACTAATGCCACAGTCCATTTTGAATCAAACCAAACTAAAGGCAAGCTTGAACCTACTAAGTCAATCAACCAGATGCCATGTTCAGAAAAAGTTAATCAATAACATGCTTCAATCTGTTAGCCACACTTTGAAGCTAAGACAACATACACTCAAAAGCCATTGATAATGCTTCAAACTTAATTGATAGCATGCAAAAGAGGTTATCAATTATCAAATTAAAGATCAAAAGGAGCCAACTAATAGTAAGCATAATGTAGTTAGTGAACTTAGATCTTAAAAGGGTCAACTAGCACTAATTAAGATAGTTAGTCACAGCCTAAAATAAAGCTAAATTATCAGCATCTACCATAGACCAAACTAAGGTCCATCTAGTCATATTTCAAGTGTACAGGAGTGGAGTAGCAGTGAGTATCAAGCCCTTCCCTCTTCCTCTCTTATTTTAAAAATCTTTATGATTTTGAATTTAAATTTTGTAAATTACAAAGTGCGGGTATGCTCTTTACATAAGCCATATATTCTTTTCTCAAATTAATCAATTATGTTTTTTTCTTTGTATTGCTATTTTCATTAGCTAGGTTGCTTGCTTTTGAAGATTTTTGATGATTGTTAGGAATTAACAATAGAGGCATCCCCTTATTGAAAGTCATGTTCTCAAAATGCATAATTATGCTACAAACCACCCTTAAATTTTATTTGTTATTTTGATATTACTCCTGGGAGTCCCTTGCTAACCCAAATGATTGATTTTGGCTCTACAGCAGTATAGTAGTTGCATAGCAGTAGCAATAATAGTATAGTAGTATTAGTAGTAGTATACCAGTTGTAGTAGTATAGTAGTAATGTAATAGTAATAGTAGCATTAAAAGTAGTACTACAAGTAGTAGTAATAGCAGTATAGTGGTGGTATAGTAGTAGTTGTAGTATAGTAATAATAATAGTAGTATAGTATTATAGTAATGATATATTAGCATAGTATAATAGTGGTATAGTAGCAGTATATTGGTGGTGAAGTACTAGTATAATAGCAGTCATAGTAGATGGAGGAGGAGGAGTAGGAGTAGGAGTTGTCATATTATAGTAAAACATTACTATTACAGGTGAAAATAGTGGTAGTATAATAGTAGTAATAGTACAATAGAAGCAGTGGTAATATATTAGTAGTTGTACTAGTACTAGTCGTAAAAGTAGTGTAGTAATATAATAGTAGTGGTGTTAGTGGTAATAGCAGTAGTAGTTGTTTAGTATAGCAATAGTATAGTAGTAATAATGCTAGTAGTAATTTAATAGCATAATAATAGTAGTATAATAGTATTAGTGGTATAGCAATAGTAGTAGAATAGTAATAGCATGATTATTGTAGTAGTATCAAAAATAGTGTTGTAATTGTAGTATAGTATTAGTGTCGTAATAGTAGTTTTAGTGTAACTGTAGTATTGTATTACAATAATAGTAGAAGTATATTAGTAGTATCATAACAGTAATTGTAGTAGTGTAGTAGTAATATTTGCATAATAGTAGTAGTGTGAATAGTATAGTACCAGTAGTGCTAATATAGTAGTAATCATGGTATAGTAGTAGCAGTAATATAGTAGTCACACTAGTAGTGTACAATAGTAATAGTAGTATAGTAAAAATAGTAGTAATGTAGTTATAGTAATAGTATAATTATACCATGCTATGCCACTACAAATGCTATGCCACTATTATTCTATAATAACAACTATCTTAGAAGTATAGAAGTAGTAATGGTCATGTAGTAGTAGTAATTAGTACTACTAAAAGGGGTAATAATAAAAGTATAATAATAGTAGTGTATTAATAGAAATATAATAACAGTAATATTATAGTATTATAAAAGTAGTACACTACCATACTAGTATAGCAGTATATTAGTATAATTATAGCAGTAAAAATAGTATTATCGTATTAATATAATAATAATAGTAGTAGAGTATTAATAAAATAGTAGTAATAATAGTAAAAGTTGTATGATAATGATAGTAGCAATATAGCCCAATAGTAGAAATCGTAGTATGATGGCAGTAGCAGTACTATTGTAGTTGTAGTATAGTGGCACTATATCAATAGTAGTAATATAATTCAAGTAGTATATTAGTAGTAGTAGAAGTAAATATTAATCAGATGCTAGTATAATAATAGAAGTACGTTCTTCATAATAATAGTAGTAGCAAGTCGTATTGTAGTTACAAACAATAAGTGATAGTAGTCGTAATCGTAGCAGTATTTCATTTCATACTAGTCCTAGTCGTTTCTTACGCGTCGTACTAGTACTCTTAGTAGTACTAACATTACTACTCTAGTTATCGTGTATCGCACTATTTTTATTAATATTAGTAAAAAGAAGTTTTAGTAGTAGACTAGTTAGTCGTCGTAGTTAATAGGAAAATCGTTCTAGAACAATTGTATAGTAGTATATTAGTAGTAGTAGTAGCATGTTAGTAGTGTTGTAGCATAATAGTGGTTGTTATACAATATTAGTATGATAATATCATAATATTATAGTAGCAGTATAAGACTATAATAGCAATAGTATACTATGACTATTATAGTACAAGTATTATTCTACCATTACTATTATTACTGCAACTATATTGCTACTACTAAATTATTATTATTATAGTACTACAACTACAACAATAAGAATACTACTACTAGTAATACTATACTAACATAATTAATAATGTATTACTATTACTATTATTATATTATTACTATTATTATTATTATATTATTATACTATTACAGTTACTAATAGGATGTTATCCTATTATTATACTACTATACTACTTTTACTATTACTTCCATTAGTAGATTATTACCATTATTGATAATATACTACTAGCATTACTCCTATATTGCTACTAATATAAAACTTATGTTACTACTAATACTATTAATATAAGACTACTATTATTATTATACTATTACTATTACTATTATACTAGTCCTAATGACATTAGTATAGAAATAGTACTACTGTTATACCACAAGTATCACTATAATAATACTATAGATATACAACTACTTCTATATTGCAACACAGCAGTTACTACTACTATACTATCAATACAACTGTTATAATATTATTATTATACTACTACTCCTCCAATACTACTACATTATTATTATACTACTTCTACTATGACTACTATACCATTGCTACGATTATTATACTACTATTGCTATATCACTATTATTAATAATTATTATACACTACTACACTAGTACTATTATACGGCTACAAGTACTACTATCAAACTTCCAATATTACTACTACTATACACTAGTGCTTCTACTATATTACTACTATTATTATTGTACTAATAGTATTATTCTACTCTTGTTATTATACTGCTAGTAATAATACTTCGTTGCAATACTACTACTTTGACAACTTTTTTATTACTACTACTACTCTATTACTAGTGCTACTATTATACTGCAACTACCAGCACTATTATAATATTACTACTATACTACTACGATTATTATATTACTATTACATTATTATTACAACTATATAACTAAAATACTACTAATACTACTATATTGATACTACTACTATTATATCTACTACCATACTATTGTTACTGCTATAACTATACTTTTACTAGTACAATACATGACTGCTAATATATTACTAGTACTTCTACAACACTATCATTATTTTTATCCAACTAATACTACTATAGTACAATATTACTATTACTACAACTACTATCACTATACTACTATAACAACTACTATCTAACTAGTACAACTATACCACATAATTACAACTATTGTACTACTATTATTACTACTACTCTACAATTACTATAATTAATAATATACTACTACTAAGATACTGTAATATTACTACTCCTACTACTCATACTACAATACTACTATTATAACTGCTATACCACTTCTGCGACTAATATACTATACTAATGGTACTATACTACTACAACTACAACCAATAGTATAATACTACTACTACTATATTTTTAGTACTATACTATTATTAATGTTATTATACTACTAATGCTTTACTACTATAATACTCGTCTCATACTTTTACTCCTATTAGATTACAATATTATAATTTTATTACAACTACTACGATACTACTACGAGTACTATATTATTATTATTGTACTATAACTGCAACTATGGTATTGCAATTATATTACTATTATTATTATACTACTACTTCTACTACTATTATACTTTTACTACTATATTTTAACTATTATATTGCCACTATTGCTACAATTAAGTTTATACTACTACATTTACTATTATGCTTCTATAATTATAATTAATATTATACTATTACTATTATTATATTAAAATTCTACCACTATATTATTACTGTTACTTGTAATACTATATTAATATAGTGTAATGTCACTATTATTATTATATTACTATACTACTATATTAGTACAACAACTGCTATTATATTACAACTACAATTATTGTACCAATGTTATTACTATATCACTACTACTACTTTATTACTATTATAACTATTGTACAATGGTCACTACTAATATTAGACCACTTCTACTATTATATCGCCATAATTACTGCTAGACATACTAATATTATATAACAGCAACTACTAGTATGATTAATACTATCCTACTACTATTGAACAACTACTACTATTATTACTACTAACACCACTACTACTATACTAAGATGCTAGTACTACTACTATTATTATACCATTACTTTTATTATACTACTGCTACTACTATACTACTACTTCTACTATTTATATTATGTTATTAATACTACTCTATTAATGTTCAACCATTATTATTATACGATAATAATACTATTATACTACAATACAACTACTACGATATTAATACCATACTACTATTATACTACTACCATACTGTAAATATTAGTACTACTTCTACTACAACTATATTACTCCCATTACTGCCACACTACTACTACTATAATATAACTACTGCTATTATCATACTATTGTAACTATTATCTCATAACAACAAAAATTACTATTATACAACTACTATTATACTATAAATATAACACTACAACTGTATTCCCTAGTTACTCTTTCTACTACTAATGTACTACAACTAATACTACTACTACAACTACTATTACACTATAACTATACTACTACTACAACTACGACTATACTGCTATCTCTACCACTATTATTTTATTACTACTACTACAAAACCACAAGTTCTACCATTATAGTTCCTATAACTATAATAACAATAACTACTACTATTATAATCCATTACTTGTATTGGTACTATTACACTATTACTACTAGTATACTACTACTATTATCAGTATATTACTATTACTATTGTACACTACTATATTATAGTAGTAGTATTTTGGAAGTAGTATAGTAGTAGAAGTAGTAGTATTAGTAGCATAGTACTAGTATAGTAGTATTAGTACTTGGAGTAATAATATAATACTAGTAGTATTGCGGTATAATAGTAGTATAATGCTATAATAATAATATAATAATAGTATAGTAGTAATATTATAATAGTCTAGCAGTAGTAATAGCTAATATATAGTATTATAATATTATTGATAACAGTATATTATATTATTACTACAGTATTAGTATACTACTACTATTATACTAACACAACAACTATTATATTATTATGATATTATTACTAGATTACTACAACTAGTATATAATTCTACCACTACTACTGCGTTACAACTATACTATATCGACTACTATTATTATACTACTACCACTAATATGCTACTACTATTTTTTTATTATACTATAACATTACTGTTGATATAATACTACTATACTACTATTATACTACTACAATTCTATCACTACCACTATAATTTCGTCATTATTTTATTATTACAATACTACTGCTATTATACTATACTACTATTAATATTATTACTATAATTTTACTAATATACTATTCTACTACTATACTATAAATACTATAATTTTATTATTACTATTATTGCTAATACTATATTACTATTATACTATCATGTTACGATTATAAAATAACAACTATTATTAATTATTATAAAACTATAATTATTCCTACTACTATGTCCTTACTATATAACTATTACTTCCACCAATACTACTCTACTATTAATTTGATGTTTCTGTACTATTACTATCCTATTACTACAACTACAATTACTACTAGTATACAATTACTATGCTACTACACTATTGCAACATTAAAGTTGTGCTACTATACAACTGCTATTATACTATTATACTTATTTTAGGATCAATTTCACCACCCACCGAAACCAATCCATTTCTATCATTTCAATCTCGTTTGATCATTTCCGTCCTGTTTTAGTTTCAGTCAAATCCTTTTTAAGTTTTGACTAAATATTTTGATTTTACATTCAAAAAAAAGTTAGAAAAGATTTAAAATGAGAAAAGAATTTATATATATATATATATATTAAAAGTATTAAATAAATATTTTTTGTAAACAAACTTAAAATATGAAAGAACAAAAGCACTACGGAGAATTCAAACATGGGTCTCTTATGACCTAGATTAAAGCCTTAACCACTTCACTAATAATGCTTTTTGATATCAATATATTATATAAGTGTAAATAACATATTTTTTTAAATCTAAAACCACAAGTATAGGTCAAAACCAAAACATTTCGGTCAAAATATTTTAGTTTCGGCTGAAACTGTAAACTATGATATAATGATATCACTATTATGTTACTACTATATTGCAACAACAACAACTATTATTATACTAGTACTATTATTATTACTACTATTATCCCACTACTACTACCATGCTCTACCTTTACTACTACTACTACTGTACTATTATAATATTATTACTACTAATGCTACTACTTCTACTACTACTATATTGTTACTATACTAATGCAATAACACAACTAATACACTATAATTATTGTTACTATATAATTACTATGCTATTGTTATATGACTACTACTACTACTATAATATTACTACTATTATATTATTACTATACCACTACTATTATGCAACCAGTACTACAAATATACAACCATTACTACCATACTACTATACTACTATTTTTATACTATTACTAATGCTACGACTATTATACTGCTACTACTACTATTACTATGCTGCTACTAGTATACAACTACTATTATACTACTGTTATACTGCTACTACTATTATACTATTATTATTATACTATTACAACAACTACTACTATTAAATTACTACTACAATTGTGCTACTATTTTACTTTTATGATATTACTAGCATGTCATTACTATACTAATACAATAACTACTTTTATAGTTATACTACTATTGCACTGCTATTGCTATTATTACTATATTACTACTATTACTATAGAAAATTATGCTACTCCTACTATACTAAACTATACTATACTACTGTACAAACTATTATGGAGCACATGATAAAGAAGGAGAAGGAAAGTAGGAAAGAGAAAAAGTGAAAAAAATAATTAAAAGATTATGTTATTGTCTCAACTATAGGAGGAGGGAATTAAAAAAAAAAAGAAAAACAAAGAGAGACCCACCATGGGGGGGGGGGGGGGGGGGGAGGGTGTGAAGGAAAGTGAAAAAAATTTTTAAAAAATTATTGTTTCTAGCTATATAGGAGGAGAAGGGAGAAGTGTAAAAAATAAAGAAAAACAAAACAACACCCACGTAAGATGAGAAAGAAGAAAATGAGAAATAAAGGTAAAGAAAAAAATAAACAATTTTTGGAGAAAAAAATTTCTCTAGAAAAGGGAAAAAACAAAGTGAATAAAATTACTATCAAAAGATATAGATATATTTTGGGCCTCGATTTGTGTGCCCATACCAACTATCTAGTGCCAGCTCATGTCCTCATCTGAAAATTATTTTTAGACTAAAATCAGCTTATGAGCTGATTAAATATATTTTTGGACTAAGGCCAGCTTGTGAGTTCACTGAGCATATCTATTTGGACAAAGGTCAACTTGCAAGCTCGCCAAACGTTTACTCGTACTAACGCAAGCTAGTGAACTGATTGAATGTCCACTTAAGACTAAGGCTAGCCAACAGACTTGTCAAACAACTATTGGACTAAGACCAATTTGTGAGCTCATCAAACGTCTACTTGGACTAAGACCAACATGTGTACTCACTGAACATCTATTAGACAAAGGCTAGCCTGCAAGCTTGCCAATTGCTTATTCTATCTTAGGCTAGCCAGTAGGCTTATCCAACGTCTATAAGCTCGCTTAACATCTATCGAACTAAGGCCAGCTTGCAAGTTTGCCGAAAATCCAAATTGACTCAAGGTCAAACCGCGAGTTTAGCTAAATTCTGGGACTCTTGAACTAAATGGATTAAATTAAAGTAATTCAATCACATTGAATAAATAAAACCATATTGACTCAAATAAATCATTAAATGGACCTCGATTAATTAAGTTTATAAACTAAAACTAAGATCATACTAGAATAAATCTAAATTGAGTTAATTCAGGCCAAATTAATTCAGACCCAACCTCAATTATATTCAAATCAGGTCAGTCCAAAATCAAATAAAATTTTAACTAAACCCTAATTATCGAATCAAAGTTCAAATAAAACCCTAATTAGGTCAAACCAAATTTGAATCAAAATCTAGTTAGGTCAAACTAGCTAGAATCAAATCCTAAGTGGGTTAACTTAAGTTCGAACCAAATTCTAATCAAATTAAATTTAGTTTAAGCCAAACTCTAGTTGGGTTAAATCAAGTTCAAACTAAATCCTGATCGAGTCAAATCAAACTCTAATTCAAATTAGAACCAGGTCAAGACTGATCTAAAACCCATTAAAGTTCAGATGCAAACCCAATGAGGGTTTAACATGGGTTGAATCTAAACCCATTAAAGGGTTGAGCAGGGATCCATCAAGGACCCCTTAACGATTAGATCCAAGATCCATTAAAAATCCAATAAAACCCAATCATAGTTGGATCCAAGATCCTTTGAGGATCTAAGAAGACCCAATCAATGTTGGATCTAAGGTCCATTAAGGATCCATCAATAACCCATTAAGTGTTGGGTCCAAGATCTGCTAAGGATCCATCAAGAACCCATTAAGGGTTGGATCCAAGATCCATTAAGCATCCATCAAGAACCCATTAAGGGATCCAATAAGAAGCCATTAAGAGTTGGATCCAACATTCATAAAAGATCCAATAAGAGCCCAGTCCAAGGTTGGATCAAAGAACGATTACGAACCCAATAAAGCACTAACAAAAGGTTAAACTAGACCTGAATTCAATTAAATAAAACTTGATTCTATAGCAAGTTTTGAACATCAAATTGAATTAAATCAGAATCGAATCAAAATCAAGTTTTGAATATCAAATTAAATTAAATCAAACTTAAGTCTAAATCAAGTTTTGAATATTGAACTAAATCAAATCAAACTAAAGGCTCGCTTGAACTCACTTAGTCAATTAGCAAGGCACATTGCTTAAAGAAAGTTATCGACAATCCCTTATTGGCTATGAAAATACTTCAAAACCAAAGAAGTTATTGCCTTCACCTTATTGGCAATGGAAATACTTCAAAACCAAAGAAGTTATTGCCTATGCCTTATCATCTATCGAAATAATTCAAAGCTAAAGAAGTTATTGCCTATGTTTTATTGGGTATGGAAATGCTTCAAACTATGGAGTTATTGTCATTTCCTTATTTGCTAATGAAAGCACTTCAAATCATGTGAATCGAATAAAAGGCAGGCTTGAACTCGCTTAGCCAGTTTGCTTGGCATCTTGTTCAAATGTAGTTATTGCCAATGACTTCTTGGATAATGGAAACTTTGGCTAATGGAAACACTTCAAACCCTAAAGTTATCTCCAATGCCTTATAGGCTAATGGAAATACTTCAACCAATGGGAATTGTCACCAACACCACCAGGCTAACAGAAATACTTCAAATGAAGATGGAGTTATGACAAACAATCAAGCTAACAAAAACACTTCAACCATTCTCATTCTCCTTTTATGTCTCCTTGGATGATGCCATCAATAAAATTATCAATACCTGCCAAGGATCAAATCAACACCCATCCAAGTCAAATCCAAATGGTCCAATGCATGAGAGTGGGATGGTAGTGTACCTCAAACCTGATTCCTCATTTCCTTTATCTCATTTTATATTCTTTCCTGATTATAAATTTAAATTTATTTACTTGTAAAGTGAGGGTATGCCCTAATTTAAGCCATGTATCCCTTTCTTCAAATTAATCAACTAATGCTTTAGGTGGTTCTCAATAATTGTTGGGGTAATTAATAATTGGGGCTTACATCTGTTGGAAGTCATTTTCCTAAAACACCTAATTGTGCAATCAAACCACCACATTTTAATTTATTATGTCGAGATTATTTATTGGGGTCTTAGCTATCCCAGATTGTTAATTTCAATTCCATTAATTCTATCATGCCTAGTGGGACCTGACTCCTCCTTGAAGTGTAGAAACCTAGATAATATGGTATAAATATTATTGAGAAAGAATTACAATTGAAAACTAACTAATTATGTTACTTCCTGCAAAGGAAAGTATCCAATGGCATCAATGGATAACTAATCCACCCAAAAATACACCACTATCCTAGAGGCAAGAATGGCTATGTGTCTACCTTAGTTGATGGTCATCATAGAAGTAACCAAAGTCCAAATCTAGTTTAGAACAATATTTGTGGCAGTTCAGTTCATGAGAGCACCTGCTACCACACCCATTTAAGTTGTTGTCATGCAAGACTAGCCCACTTCTTGCCTTCCATCAAGGTGAAAGAGGCCTAATGTCATTATTCCAAATGAAAATTGTCAATTTGATGAAGAGTCAAAAGCTGAGCCTAAACCAACAAGAGTGTCAATCTTCCAGAGATTAGGCCTAGAGCGAAGTTCAGTCTTCGATCTCATGCACCCAACTCCTGACTGGGTCCAACCAAAAGCATGCCCAAACATGTGCACACATAAATAAGAACTCATCCTAGTTATTACAGGAAAGGGAAGGCTATTGAAATTTTCAGTTGACCTAGGAAGCCCACCCATTAAATGAAGATGGTTATAACCTTTTCCACCTCTAACTCTTTTGTCCCATTTAGTGCCTTAGAGAGGGCTAAAAGAAAATCAAAGAGGCACAATCCTACCTCAAGTCTATAGCTGTGGGGCGAATAACTAAGCCAAACAATAGGAGTAACTATAAGGCTACAACTTAGTATGAGACACCAAAAAAAGAGACCATTCATATTGTCAAAGTTATTTCTCATAATGACTCTGTGAGTGACCGTGAGCCCACACCTCAACAAGCCAAATGATGAAAGAAGGTTGTATAAATAAGACTTACAAATAAAGAGGTTCAGCAAGAAAGTGCCCTTGTGAGTCAATCATTGCTACCATAAGAGAGAGAAGGTGCAACTACTCATTCCACGAGTAAACTCCTGAATAAGGTAACCTAACTGATGGGAGACATTAATCTTAATCTAGCACACATCAAACCAAGACCTAATCCTCAAGATGTGGACCATTATATTCTAGTAGAAGCCTTAGTCCTATACGATAGTTATAATAAGGAAATGACCATAGACGCATTGCAAGAGAAACTGAGACAACAAGGGAATGAGAAAGATTAAGCTCAAAAGAAGGTTATGGAATTAATGTAGATGATGATACAAATGAGACAAAACCTCAACAAGTTAGAGCTATCTCAATAGTCATCTCATGAAGTTGTAGAGGTGGTAGAAGACACACCCTCGTAGGTGAAACTCCTAAAAATGTAGGTCTCTCGCAAGCACCTTCTCCAGCCATAAGGGATACCCAATCCCCGATCTCAAGAATTCCTATCAATGTGGAGCTGCTAGCATACATCCTACAACAAGTACAACAAATGGTGGTTGCACAACTAAGACAGGAAAGTGACACAGGTATGATAAATAATGTAGGTAAACCATGCCCTAGTCATCATGACCAAGTACCAAATCTGAAGAGCTGTACAGTTTCTAAGTACAAACAATTTAATGGTTTTGGTAACCCTGAACAACATATATCTTATTTTGTGACTCTATGTAGGGACTCAAGTAAAATCCCCAAAGTTATTTTGCCAATTTTTAACAAGTTTAACTGGGGTAGCATTTGATTGGTATGCTAGTTACAATCAAAGTCCATACAAACTTGGTCACAAATGAAAGGAATTTTTTCAATCAAGTTTGGAGGAATCAAAAACAAGGTGACCATTGTGGACTTCATTTCAATACTCAAGGGCAACAATGAATTTGTCTTAGATTACATCACACTATGGGGAAACATTAGTATCAGGTGTGAAAAATCCATTAGCCAATTTGAATCTCGAAATCTAGTTCTTAGTAACAAACAGAAGAACTCGATGGCAACATACCTGAGTGATTCTTCTATCTGCACTTTCAAAAAACTTATTGTATAAGTCAAGAAGTTGGAGAGGATTGGCCCACCAGACTTAGCTGGTTCTCAAAGCTGTCGGCCATACTTCAAACCTATGCCAACTCAAAAACTGTTGGTGATGGTTAGCTAAGTCAACTCCAAAAGCCATGCTGACACTTCAAACTTAATAAAAAAAATGCCAATAAGGCTATCCATTATCAAATTAAAAATGAAACAAAGTCAACTGACAATATGCTCAAAATTGTTAACCATATTTTGATGCTAAACCAACTTAAAAGTTGTTGATGATGCTTACCCAAACCAACCCCAAAAGCCATTAGTGATGCTTAAAACCTTTTGCCATTCGAGCTCATCTCCTTATTCTGTCCATACAACAACATGCCAAGAGGGCAATGCTTATCAAATTAAAAATTATTAGCATAATCTAGTGTCACTAGTCATTTTTCCCTCAAGTCAAGAATCAAAAGAAGCCAACTGACAACAAACAAAACACCGTTAGTAAAACTTTAGATCTTAATGGGGTCAATTTATATAAGCCATGTTATCAGCATCTTCCAGGGATCCATTGAAGCATCCCCTGAGTCAAATTTTACTTAGCCAAAGGCATAGGAGTAGGGCAATAACACACATCAAGCCTATTCCCACTTGATTTCTCATTCCACCCTCTTTTATAATTATGAATTTAAATTCTTTAAAATGTAAAGTGAGGATATGCTCTTGCTTAAGCCATGTATCTCATTCCTCAAATCAATCAATTATGCTTTCTTTCCTTTGTCTCTCTAATTTTATTAGTTAGGTTTCTTACTTTAAGAGGTTTCTGACAATTGTTGGGGAATTTAAAGCAGGTGTTATACATGTTGGAAGTTATATCCCCACAATATCTTATTGAACTCAAACCACCTTATATTTTTATTTGTTTTTTCAAGATTGCCCCCTAGGGTCTTTGCTAACCTAGGTGATCAATTTGAATCCCACAATAGCATAGTAGTAGTAGTCATAGTTGCATACTATAGTAGTTGTAGAATTAGTAATAATAGTATTACAGTAGTAGTATATTAGTATAACAATTATAATAGTATAGTAGTAGAAATAGTAGTAATAATAGTAAAAGTATAGTAATAATAGTATCATAGCAATAGTATTATAATATAATAATATAATAATAATAGTAGTAGTAGCAGTTGTTATAGTAATAATAGTATAATAATAGTATACTAGAAGTAGTTGTAGAAGTAATCGTAATAGTAGTATAATAGGAGTATTATAATAATAGAAATAATAATATTGGTAGCAGCAGTAGCAACAGCAGTAATAGTAATAGTAGTAGTAGTTTAGTAATAATAGTAGAAGTAACACTACTATTTCAATAATAGTAATACGATTAGTAGTAGTAATAGTAGTAAAGTTATAATATAGCAGTAGTATAGTAGTATTCGTATAATCGTAGTAATTTAATAATGATAATACTTTACTTCTACTATTACTGCTATAATAATTATTAGTACATTAGTATAACTTTACAACCACTAGTACTACTATATTAAAACTACTAATACTATACTACTATAATACTATTACTACTACTACAGTACTGTAATGCTTCTACTTAGACTATTATGATTATATTACTATTATTACTATTAGTACTACTATGTTATACTATAGTTGCACTACTACTATTAGTACTACTACTACTATTATAATACTACTACACTACTATTATACAATTAGCGCTACTACTACTATGCTACTAGTCTTATACAATTAATACTACAATTATATTGCTATACGATTACTGCAACAATACTACTATTAGTACTACTGCTATATTATAGTACAACTATAACTATTATACTACTAGTAATATTTTCATTATACTACTGCTATTACTATTACTGCTATAGTACCACTACACTACTATTATATTATTCCTATTATATTAGTAGTAATACTATTATTAAACTATACTACTACTATACCACTGTTATATAATTATTATATTACTAATATTATACTATTACTATTATTCAACCACTAGTACTACTATTAATATAATACACAACTAGTACTACCATTGTATACTATTACTATACTGCTATAGTACTACCATGCTACTACTTATATAGTAGTACAACTTCTATGCTACTACTACTACTAATACTATGCCACTAATATGCTACTACCACTAGTACTAATATACTACAACTAATACTAATAGTACTATAACATTACTGTTATAATACTAGTACTGCTATTATTACAACTACTATCAGCACTACTAGTGTACTACTACTAGTACTACTACTAATACTACTACTACTATCTTACTACTATACTATTACTAGCACGTCTATTACTGCTACTACTGTACTACTACTATACTACTACTATACTATCACTATACTATCACTATTGTTATACTATTACTACTCTTATAGTAGTATTATAGCAATAGTAGTAGTGGCATATTAGTAGTACAATAGTAGTAGTAGTATAGTGGTAGTAATATAGTAATAGTATAATACCATAGTATAGTAGTATAGTAAAATAGTATATTGTTGACGAATCATGATTCAACACTGGTTCTAGTCTAGTAGGCTCCTAAAGATCAAATTTTCTTGGCAACTATGTTGCTAATCTGCAAGTGGAAGAAGAATCATGAGGAGGACCATCGAAAAATTTTTCGATGATGGTCAGTCTGACGCTCAAGTCAAAAAGGTTCTCATTGATTTTTGTTCTCAGAGAAAGAGAAATATAGAATTTGATTAAGAGTGTCCCCAATCTTCATGGTTACTCCATGTTTTATAGGTTGGGAAGGGCTTTGACAAGCTTGAGATTTATGATCTTAGTCCTAATTACGTTAGACTCTCCTTATTTGACTGCCATTACTCCCAAATTCTCTACTAATGTTTTTCCTAGGATTTGTGTCCCTCCAATTTTCATGAATACCTAATCATATTCATATATGGGTTGAGCTTGTCAAATATTCTAGTTGGCCTTAAGATGTGTGTTTGCTAGATGGAGCATAGTGATACCGCCAAGGTGACTTGACCTCGGCAACATCACGTCGAATAATGGTCTCAAGGCCAATAGCTTGGTCACCAAAGTTAGTAGTTCATCCCATTGGCTGAATCCATATTTGCTTTTAGTTTAGCTATTTTTTAGTTTCGTGTATTATCAGTGCACTCAAACTCTAATCATGGAGTTTAGATGGCTCAGTGGGTGGAGTTACTTCCTCTTTGACCGGCTTAAATGTGTCTTTTCTAGCATACAATTTTGAATTCTTGATGTTCAAGTCTGCCACTTTCATTAATCCATGAGGGGTGGGGGCCATCGTGAATCCTTGTGAGGTGAGTTACCTATTTGTAGCATTGTGTTGGGTGCATGTTGCCAGTAAACATGACTTCTTCAGGAGCTGAGACACCATCCTATTGAATCATGTGAAATTATTAGGGTTCACCTTGTTCCAATGTGATGGTCTATATCCCTTTAGACACTGAGATAGCCCTTGATGTGGACATAGGTCCCTCATAATTGGTGTAGCTATCTTTGGCTCCTACCTTTTAGGCTTCCTTGTTCCACTTGGCAATGATTCGATGATTTAGGGAAAGGCATTTAAGGAATTCTTCATCCATTTCACCCATTTTTTACAATCTTTGTCTAGTGTCTTTTGCAACCCTTGCTTTCTTTCCCTCTATATTTGCTAAGTTTTTTTGGAAATGACATCTTCTTCCACACCTTCCTCCCCTAGAAGGGGGTTATTTTTCAATAAGGGACCTGCCACTCCATCAGTCCCTGTAGTGATAGCTTCATCCACTAAGGCAACATCCACCCTGGTTCTGAGTGTTAGTGTGTTGAGCTCAAGACCCTCCATTGATGCCACAACCTCTAAGGGGCTAGCTCCTCTAGCTGTCCTATCCTCTTCCATAGGGGTTGGTTCCAATCTAGTAGCAATTCCCACACTGGTGGCTCCTAGTCCACTTTAGGAATTACCCTAGAGTAAGTGTTATTTTTTATCCTTTTCAACCATTGTGGCTGTTATTTTGGATTATGGGACCTTGTTCGGGATTAGAAAGTGGGACCTGAGTTTGTGCTTCATTAGGTGTCCCTGAGGTGAGAGTTTTGAGTTCTAAATCCACTTTCTAGGAGTAAAACCTTGAGGACTTAGTCAACGTGTTTGACTTTCTAGATGCGACTGAATTGGACCTCTGGGAGTTGAAGAAGGAGAGTAAGAAATTGAGAGAGGAGTTTGGGTTTGTCTTTAGTACATATTTGGAGCTATTTGAAAGGGCATTAAGTATCCTGTAGATAGCTTTACCTGGGATATCTTGGGAGACTGGGACCTTCCTCTTGATCAAATTGTGTCCAATGCCATAAAATTTTTCATTGTTCTTCAAACCCTAATCGATACAATGATTTCATCATGACTGTTGAAATGCTTGGGGATGCCTTTATGGGTTGTTGGGGGTTCAAAAATAGGAGGTAGATGATATTTTGATCTAAAGAAATTGTGTAGAATGTTTTTCTCAAAACCCTAACTCCATCCACTCTTGGAAAGACCATCCCCTTAGGATTTTTACCAAGGTAGACTATGTTTTTTCTTGTGTGTGGAGCAACCCTTTCACTCACTGAGCTAACCTAGAGATCCATCCTAAGGTTTTCTAGCTTTTAATCTCTTGGGTAGATGAGGTTGAGGATGTTAGATCTACTCCCATGTGGTTTAATAATGCTTGTCTACTAGAGCATGGCTTAACAATGGCTTGGAAAGTCAATACATACCTTAGACTTTCTCCTCAATTTAATCATTGTTCAGATTTCATATAGGGTTGACCTAGATATTGTTTATGAATGAGTTTCTGAGGCAACAGGTAGGCACTCCTTAGGTGTCCCCTATCCTGCCATCTTGAAAGAGGTCTTTCAAATTAGAAGGTAATGCTCCCCCTTAGAAGTCTATGCAAGGCTCAAGGAAGAAGAGGTGAGAAAAGGAGGCTAGTCTATGGGCAAAGAGCAAACATGGAATAGGTAGGTGATACTTGACCCTTCTGGGTCCCTCTCTTCAGTTGAATCCACATGAGAGGCCATTCGGGCACTAAATTACTCTATTGCGAAGTCTGCTAACTACGAGAAGAAGGTGGTTATGACTTCTAAAACTACACCTCCTCTGCCCCATATCAAAGTGTGGGAGAGGTCCACTTCCAATCATCTATAGTATTAATATAGTAATACTAGTAGTATAGCGGTAGTAGTATGTGTGTAGCAATCTCATTAGTACTAGTATAGTAGTTACAATAATAGTATAATTATACTATTAGTCATATAGTAGTAATGTTAGTAGTAATAAAAGTATTATAGTAGTAGTGGTATAATAATAGTATTATAAGTAATAGAAAAAGTATAATAGTAGTGGTAATAGTAGTATAGTAGAAGTATCAACGTATTATTAGTTATGGTAGTTAAATAGTAATCATAGTATTAGTAAGATAGCAACAATAATAATACTAATTATATAGTAGTAATAATAATAGTATAATATTAAATATGTTAGTATAGTATTAGCAATAGTAGTATTATTGTTGTTGTAGTAACAATATAATAGTATACTTTAGTAGTAGTACTATAGTTGTAGCCGTAATAGTAATAGTAGAGTAATGCTAGTAGTATAATATTGGTATTATACTACCACTATTACACTATAATACTAGTATTACAATACCACGATATTATTATATTACTACTATACAACAACTACTATGTTACAATACTACTAATATATTACTACTCTACTAGCATACTATTATACAACTATCTTATTATTATTAATATACTACTATAATTATACTACTACTGTGATTACTCTACTACTACAACTAGTTTTACCAATATAAAAAACTACTGCAATACTACTACTAGTTCTATTAATATAAACTAGTATTACTACTCTTAGTACTACTATGGCGCTACTACTACTATTAACATATTATAACTACTACTATTATATAACACTTTACTACTACTACTATCTTACTTCTACTGTAATACTACTTGCATATTGCTATTACTACGATACTACTACTATTATTATGCTATTATACTACTACTATTTCACTACTATTACTAGAATTATATTACTATTACTAATATTATACTATTATACTATAATTTCAATAGTACTACTAATTACCACTAAATTACGACTTCTACTATTATACTATTATACTTCTACTATTTCTACTAAAATTGTATTGCTATCGTACTACTACTATTGCTATATTAATATTATACTATTACTTTTACTATTATAATTGTACTAATATGCTATGATACTAGTACACTATTTCAACTATAATATTATATTGTTGTTGATATATTATACTAATACACTATCATTATTATACTTCTACTATTATCACTTCTAGTAATAGTATGCTACTACTACTATACAACGATTACTACTATTATACTGCTAATATGTTATTATTAGTATACTACTACTATTAGTTCTATTACATTAATACTACTCTTCCAACTATTATGCTACTATTATACTACTACTATTACTATATTACAACTATTCTACTGCTTCTAATACTACAGCTACACTAATATACTATTACACTACAAGTAATAAAATACTACTACAATACTACTATTATTATACTATTAATACTACCACTTGTAATACTGCAATTCTACTGCTATTATAAAAGGATTACTACTACTACTATAGTACAATAACAATTACTATTATTATATTATATTGCTTTTACTATACTACTACACTACTATTCTACTATACTATTATTACAACTACACTAGTAGTATTATACAACTATAATACTACTGCTACATTATTATTATTCTACTACTATTACTATTACTATGTTACGGCTACCACTACAACTAATTATACTATTATACTACTACTAATACACAAATAGTACTACATTATTATACTGTTACGAAAATACTATTACTACTAATACATAACTAATAAACTAGTACTATTGCTATTACTATTATTATTGTAGTATATTGCAATACTACTAGTACTTCGATACTATTGCTATTATTATACTCCAACTATTGTATAGCTACTTATACTAGACTACTACTAGTAGTATACTACAACTACTAATATATCACAATTCTACTATACTACTTTAATATTATACTACTCTTACTATACCACTATACTACAAATACGACACAAATTCTACTATACTATTATACTAATACTTTGACTTCTACTGCTATTATTGTACTATTATACTATTAATATTGCTACTATTACTATTAAAATAACAACTACCACTAGTACAATTTCTATTAGTAATATACTGTCATATTTCTACTACTACTTTTCTACTATAATTGCTATACCACGACTACTGCAATACTATAAATACTTTTATACTACTACTATTACTAATACTACTATTAATATTTTTATACAACTATTACATTACAACTATTATACGACAATTACTATTACTATTATACTACCACTATTGCTCGGACTACTACTACAAGAATACTATTAATACTAGTATACTACAATACTACCATACTACTACTTTTATACTGCAACCACTATTACTATTATACTACAACTAACATTGCTACTACTATACTATCACAACTAATATAATACTATTAGTATACTATTCTACTACGATTACTAATAGTACTATATTCTATACTTCTATAATATTGATAGGTTGTCACTATACTACTACTATTATACTACAACTATAACGACTACTACTATTAATGGTATATTATTACTACTACTATACTGTTATTATTTCTAGGCTAATATTTCTATACCACTACTAATATAGTACTACTATCATACTAACACTAGAATACTACTATTACTATTTTACCATTACCACTGTACTAACACTAATATATTACTACTCTCATATACCTCCAGATACTATACTGACACTACTATACTACTATACTGCTACTACTCCTATACTAATACTAGTATACTACTACTATTATATCACTAGTACTATACTAATACTATTATGCTATTACAGCCATGGTTTGGAAAATTGGTCGAAATATTTTGATTTTGGCCATGGCCAAAATGTTTCGTTGGATTTTGTTTTGGTTTCATGAAAAGATTTTTCAAACTATGTCTCGAACATAACTGGACCAATGGCCTGATCATGACTTTTTCGAACTCCCTCCAGTTGGTGACCAGCCACTTCATTCTCCTATTGGTGGCCACATTGGGGCCCTTGTTGCTATACTTTGTAAAGAAGACCTTTGTCCCTTTTGTCATCCCATGGGAACCATTCAGTAGGTTGGATGAGGCTGCTGATCATTCTCTCCATGACTATGACCCTCACATATGGCATCCATGGCTAGCCTAGGTAGGTCTAGATTTGATGACACACTAGGAAGAGAGCCTTGCCTAGGAGGATGTGGCAATTCTACAGGATGAGGGCTATCATCTCATTGTTATCATTGTGGGATTACAAGGTAACCATGTTTTTCTATTTTTCTACCAGGAGGCACACCAGGATCAAGTTGTTCTGAATTATGGTCTTCGAGTCATCTAGATAAGGTTGATGGTGCTAATGATAATGCAGTTCTAGTAGAATTGACACGGTGAGTGCACATAAATGTTGTCCTACCCATCAAATTAGCAAGAAAAGAAGATGATTTTGTCTATTGATGCCATCCTCGCCACTACCAAGTGTGCCAAAGGCCCTGCCATGTTGCTAAACCCAATATTCTTTGATATGAATCCATCACTGATGATCTAGTCACACACACACCAAAAAAATAATATTAATTAATTTGTTTATGATGGATGATAATCACAGATAAAATTAAATGCTAAGAGGAGAGAGATGGCTTATTGATGGTTGCAGACTTGAAGGTTGATGCCCTTGGAGTCATCCTTGTATAGCTTACTGGACACAACTGTCTTCCTTGGCCTATCATCGTACATCATGATGTTGTCTATGTTCTTATCAAACACAACATTCTTGTAGTACTTGCTACCCTTCACATAGATGATGAATCAGCCATTGTTGTTCTTGGGACTCACTTAAGCACATCATTGATGGTGTAATCCCATTGCCATTGTTGGCTACCACCACTTAGGGTTCAGTGGTTCGCACTGCCAGCCTTCTTCGTTAGCAGCTTCTGGTCGATGGTCTTGAACCACTTTATCTACCCATCCTCTCCTCTTTGATACACTTTGTTGGACTCCTCTAATATCAAATGTCGATTTGCATACCTGTCCTCCCTTGCCTTCTCTCGACTAGCTCTCTGCCATATTTTTTTACTTTAGCAATGATGCCAAGGACATCACTAGTTGCTCTAATGACATTGACACATGTCTGAACTTGATATTGGCCAGCAAGGTGACCTACATCGAGACTTTGGAATACTTGTTAGGGTAGCAGAAGGTGAGGGAGATGCTACAGCTTGGGACAGAGCTCATGAGCAATGCTCTTGCCATCCTCAAAGCGGCCATGAACCTTCTTGACTCCATGCCTCTTGACAACCTCAAATTGATCAATGCGTTGTAGCATCTACGTTTAGAAGATGTTGATGAAGTGTATCCCAAGGGGCAAGACAGGTGCCCCAAGTGGCTTGCAGAGGAAGACTGGAAGCTACTACTGAAGAATGCCAGCAAAGTGAACCCCAATGTGGTGGTTTTTAAGGATGACCATGGGGACTGCACCACCATCAATCAAGCACTCAAACATATCACCAAGACAAATAGTGGTTGTGTCATTTGAGAGTTGATTTCCATGTACCAAAACTCAAAGTTTGGGTTGGTCGAAGCCAAGCCTTGGCTTGGTCAGCAAGTCAGGTTGCATTTTTGGTAAAAACTGAGAAGAAAACCTAATCCTAAGTTCCTAACCCTTGTTTTTCTCTATGCTCGATCATTTCAAAGAAGGCACAATTAAAATAATTACTTTGTCAAAAGCAAAAGCAAAGATTTCTAGTCTTATATGCCAAATGTTGGAAATTAGCCCGAAGGGATTGAAGTGAAGTGACTGTCGGATCCTCACAATCAGCTCACATTTCAAATCTTAGAACATGATCCCAGCATAATCCCAACATGAGAACTTCCCACTTTCATGCAAGGCTTGTCAATGTCCCCACTCCTTAATCAAAACTTGTGAATAATCTATGCACATGTGAGTGGTGGTTATACTTTTTCCCGACAACAAGGTGGTGAAGTAATTGAAGTTAGTGGAAGGAGATACGGTTAGGGATAAGGGCATCATTAATATTCATTACATAAAGCTAGCATTCTATAAATCAGGGTATCCAATTTGCAGGTGTAGGTGTTTTGTCTTCGAGGTATCCAAATTGCTGTTGTTTTTCTTCTATTGTAGGCTACTGAGAAAAGAGGTAGGAAATTATTTTGGAATTAAGACTATTATACATCTCATATATATAATTCTAGTTTGTAAGTTGATAAGCTTTGTAATATTATCTAACTTTGCTAAGGAAAAGGGTTCGGGATATTGCCTATAAGTAAATAAGGTTTATATATGTTCTAGCTTCGGTAAGTAGTTAAGGGTTGTATATGATCTAGCTTTGAAGTTATGGTTTCTTGTTCTTAGTAAGAACTTCTTACTCCTTTGATCCCTATAAGTTCATGTATGTTTTAAAATTTTGTTACTAGTATGAAGTGATGTCCTCTAGAAGAAGATGGTTCAATTGGGTCGATGACGTATGTTTGCCATATCTCAAATGGCCATAAGGACACTGCTAAATGTAGAGGATTTGAGTGTTAAAGGATGAACTCACCATGAATTTGGCATAGATGACATCTTCTAGCATATTTAATGCTATCTCCTACCATCATAGGCCAATTGTAGTCCTTATGCTTAATCTTCATTATCATTTTTGGGCGCGATTGATGAGCTCCACAAACTATAGGATGCACTTCATATATAACTTCTTTGGCCTCTTTGTCTAAGGATAGCACAGAAGTAGTTGATCGAAGAACCTTTTATGTACAATATGATTGATAAGAAAAAATTACGCAACTCTTTTTCTGAGTTGTGTCCATGCAAATTTATCTTCTAGGAGTTCTCCACTTTTAAGGTAGTTGGCAAATAGTATTCTCCAATATGTTGCCTCCTCTATTAGTTTAGATTCAGTCCTCTCATTGTTGATGCCAAAGACATAGTTCATAACTTGTCTACAATGGACTATTATTAGAATTTTCCCTTGATCAAGATGAGCTAAAGGCTGGTTAGTTTGGCTAAGGAATCAGCCTCCGCATTGATGGACCAAAAAACCTTAGTTATTTGAACATGAAAATTTTTCCTATGAGCTCTTGAGCCTTTTCATGGTATTTCAGGAGATCAAATCTATGGTTGTTACATTTACTTTGGACTTGGCTGATAACTATTTGTGAGTCACTGAAAACATCTTAGCATGATATTTCCATATGAAGGACCATTTACAATCCTATAATTAGGGCCTCATATTCAACTTTATTATTTGTGCACAACTTTGAGAGAGAATAGCAGTATTATAAAATGTCCCAATTTGGAGTGATATAAAAATTCTAATGCCTGCTTTGATTTGTGAAAGCTTTGGTTTGATCCTTGGCTTGACGAATGATGCTTCATCAAAGTATAGCTTCTAGCAAGGTTCTTCTTCATCGACCAAAATGATTTCTTCATCAAGGAGCTCAAAACTCAAAGGAGAATCATCTAGTATTGCATGAGCTACAAAAAATTTGGTGGGGGCTTGCCCCTTAACCACCTTTTGAGGAGTGAACTTGATATCTTATTCCATGAGGACTAAAGCCTATTTTGGTAGGCCCCAGTGAGAATGACCTAGTCATAAGATAATTTTTGGGATCAATCTTTGATATTAAATGACCTAATATGAAAGAAAATGATATCCCAGCTTCTTGATTGTGAATATGAGCACTAAATAATGCTTTTCGATGGGGGAGTAGTTATTTTCTACCCCCACTAGCATTCTACATAGATAGTAGAGTGCATTTTATTTACCCTCTTTATTATTTTAGGCAAGAATCACCCCCAGGGATCCTTCCATTGTTGCCATGTAGAGGATAAGGGGTTTATTGGGTAAAGGTGTTGCTAATATTGGTGGCTTTAGGTGATACTACTTAGAAAAAAGCTTGCATTTTCCAGAGAGGTTTGGAATGAATCTTCTTATGCATGCAAGTCAACCTTGGAATAACCTCAATTGCTTTAAATTGCTGGGTGATGGCATATCAAAGATAGCTTTGATCTTAGATGGACTGATTTCAATCCCTTATTGTCTAACAACAAAACCATGGAACTTTCCCGATGATACCCCGAAAGCACACTTCATAGAATACATCTTTAAGTTATATTTTCTAAGGCAATTGAATACTACTCTTAGGTCTTAGACAAGCTTGTCATTGGACTTAGTTTTCACCACAAAGTCATCCACATAACATTTCACTTTGGTGTATAAGGTCATCAAAGATTTGAGTCATGGTCCTCTAATAAGTAGTGCCTACAATCTTGAGCTCAAAGGGCATCACCTTGTAGCAATAAATGCCAATGAATGCCCTAAAGGCCATATGTTTTTCATCATCAGGATGCATCTTGATTTGGTTATATCCTAAGAAACAATCTATAAAGGAGAATATTTCAAAGTCAACCATGTTATCAATTATGATTTCCATTATTGGCAATGAAAAATCATCTTTTGGACATGCTTTATTCAAGTCTCTGCAATCCACAGAAATGTGACTTTGTCCATTCTTTTTCTTGACTAGCATGATGCTTGCAACACAATCTAGATATTTTTCCTCTCTGATGAAGCCAACTTCTACCAGTTTCTTTGTTTCTTCTATCACCTTTTGTTCTAGGTCGACTTTCAATTTCTTAGGTGCTTGTTTAATTGGTGGAAGCGGAAGCTCAGGGTTGATGGCCAATTTGTAGACTGCAACTTCAAGACCTTGTCAAGGCATCTCCTTGTTGCTCCTTGTGAAGTAGTCAATGTACTCTTAGAGAATTGCTTTGAGCTAGGTTTGGCTTTCCTCTAAAGTTGAGTACTAATGAAAGTTATCTTGGGGTCCTCCTCTGAGCCTAGGTTGATCTCCATCAGTTCATAAACTATGGCTTGCCCTTAATCCTCAAGTTCTGGTGTAGATTCTTTTGGTTTGAGGATTATTTTTTCACCACGTGATTCATTATATTGAACAAGGTTTGGTGAAGGTTCATCTAAAGGCATTTTGGCTGCATCATACCCTCTTACTTTTGGCTCTGATGAAATTCCACCGAGGATGTCACCTTCTTAAGATGTCTAAAAGGTTGTGGCTACCTCACCATACATGTCAAGAGGTATTGATATTATTTGGTCATCCTTAGCATTGAAGAGGTATCCAGTGGTGAACATAAGACACATGTGGTGTTTAGAGTAATATAGCATAGTTCTTTATTGTTATTGTTTCCTCTTCTAGGAATGTATGCACATCCTTTGGGTGGATCCCATATATTTCTAAAGAAATGAATCTCTTTCTTTTTTTGTGGATGTCCACAACTAGATTTATTGATTATCTGATGAAGTTGCTATGAGAAATATTTAGACAAGACTATCAGTTGACAGTCACCATTATTTGCTAGCTCTTCAATCCTCAAGATATCATGTATGCTTGGAGCACAAGAGATTGCCTTGTAAAATAGTATTTATTTTTTCTCCTTCCTGCCATGGAGGAATGTAGAAAGTTATTAATTCATTCATGATACTAATGCTCAGCTCATCTAATGACTTAAACAAGCCTTTTGGAACTTTAGTACTAAGGAGAGTATTTTCTATTTATCCCTTGTCATCATCTTTGTTAGAAGTATAACCACTTAGGAATACTTGTGAGGCTTCTTCATCTAAGGAGGATAATTTAGAATAGCTTCCTAGTGAAGGAGGAACAAAGATCAAGCTAGCAATGTTTTGCTTTACTTGACTGAGGGAAGTAGACCCCTTTATCAATGCCAGATCTCGGATAGTATTTTGCATCATCATAATATACCTCGTGAACATCCAAAGGGTGTACATCACTATCAATTTAGTATTCTTTATCATCCTCCATGTATTTGAAGCATTGATGTAGGGTCAGCAGCACTACTTTATTTTTATGTAGCCACAGCCTCCCTAGTAATCCTTTATATGACACATCAGTATTGATGACATAAAACTTGGCATCTGTCATTAATTTGCTCACTTTTAGAGAGATAGTTATGGCTCCCAAAGCTCTTCGGCTATTCTAATTAAATACTTGCCCTCAGTCAGTACTTCCTTGAATATCCCTGGAGGATGTGGCTAGCTAATACTCATCCCATTCAACATTAGAATTAGGCACATGGGGCTTTCTTGTAGAAAGACCTTCAGAAACTCTCTAGATGAACCCTTCTATTTTGTTTGCCAGAATGACCTTCAAGAATTTGTATTCAGGATGTTTCTTCTATGGACATTCAGATTGACTTGATGCATTGGTGGAATGAGCCTTAGCATTAGCTTGTTCTTGCTTCTTCCTTTGGTTCTTGCTAGTGTAGGCCCTTCCAAAGTGGTCATAAAGTTGCTATAAGTCAAATATGGAATCATGTTCCTCATTCATGCCTTGTATGCATAAATATTCTAAGGTTGGCCAAGCACATCCTTCCATAAACTGTAGGATTGGGACTTCACAAAATCTAATGGGTTTAGCATTTGTTGTTGAATTCCTTGATGAGGGTTGTGCACATAAAGCATGTCCTATTACCCATCAAATTGGCACCCAGAAGAAGATGATTTTGTCTATTGATACCGCCCCCACCACTACCTAGTGCATTGAAGGCCCCATCGTGTTGCTGAACCCAATATTCTTTGATATAAATCCATCATCGATGACCCATTCACACACTCACACACAAAATAATATTAATTAACTTGTTTATGATGGACAATAATCAAAGGTAAAATGAAATGCCAAGAGGAGAGAGATGGCTTACTAATGGTTGTGAACTTAAAGGCTGATGTCCTTGGAGTCTATATCTTACGAAACACAACTATCTTCCTTGGCCCATCATTGTACATCATCACATTGTCCATGTTCTTGTCAAACACAACATTCTCATAGTACTTGCCAGCCTTCACATAGATGATGAGCTGGCCATTGTTGTTTTTGGGACTTGCTTAAGCACACCATTGGTGGTACAATCCCCACTACCATCGTTGGCCACCACCATATTAGGGTTTAGCAGTTCACATTGCCAGCCTTCTTCATTAGTAGCTTTTGGTCAACCATCTTGAACCACTATAGCTACCATCCTCTCCTCTTTGATATACTTCATCGAACTCCTCCAATATCTGATGTCAATTTGCATACCCATCCTCCCTCACCTTCTCTCGACAACCTCTCTATCACATTTTTCTACTCTAGCGGTGATGCCAAGGACGTTGCTAGCTGCTCCAATGACAATCACACATGTCTAAGCTTGATTTTGGCCAGCAAGGTGGCATACATTGAGGCTTTGGAATACTTTTTAGGGTAGCAAAAGGTGAGGGAGATGCTACAGCTCAAGAACAAAGCTTGTGAGCAATGCTCTCGACATCCTCAAAGAGGCCATGAACCTTAACTCCGTGCCTCTTGACAACCTCATATTTATCAACATGCCGCAGCATCTACTTTTAGAAGATGTTGATGAAGCGTATCCCAGGGGGCAAGACTAGTGCCCCAAGTGGCTTGCGGAGGCAGACTTGAAGTTGCTACCAAAGAAGGTCAGCAAAGTGAACCGCAACATGGTGGTGGCGAAGGACAATAGCAAGGACTGCACCACCATCAATAAAGCACTCAAGCATATCCCCAAGATAAATAGTGGTTGCATTTTTTGAGAGTTGATTTTCATGTAGCAAAACTCAGAGTTTGGATTGGTCAAACCCAAGCCTTGGCTTGGTCAACCAGTTAGGTTGCCGTTTTTGGTGGAAATTGATAAGAAGACCTAATCCTAAGTTCCTAACCGTAGTTTTTAACTTAATTATAGGTAAATTTCATCATATGACCGATTAGTTATTATATTATAGCTGGCTACCAAATAATACATGCAATGATTTACTTAGAATGATGATATCGCATGGAAACACTATAAATTAGTGGCCGGTAAGAGAAAAGTGCATTGCAAATTGTGTAGTCATATACTTTCTTTTGAAATCACAAGATTAAAAAAATTTTGGGAGGAGTAACTGGCATAGTTGGAACTTTTGAGAAGGTTGCAAATAAAATGAGACAAACATTTTGGGCAATAATACAAAGTGGCAGAGAGCAAAGAAAAAAAAATAAGGAAAAAAATTGTGACTTGAATAGAAACTTTTGAGGAGATGTTGTCCAAAACCCAAACAAATTTTTGGTGATGAAGATGAGATTAATGAGAATCAAGAAGCAATTCATGAGAGCTAAAGATTGTATAAGGAAACTAAAGATGGTGCAGGCCCTTCTGAGATAGTTCATGAACAACATGTTGGCAGTTCAAATACTTTTCATAAATATTGATATTCTACTCTCAAAAAAGATGAACATAATGACACACATCTAACCCTTCAGGATTTAGAGGGGATCTTCATATTGTTGACATCGAGTCTATTAATATTTTTCTTGTTGACCCATTTCCCTTTAAGGCAAGAGATAATACGCAACTAAATTTTAGGATAGCATCAAGTGGTTTTCGGAAAGCAAAACAATGGTTGGGTAGGGTAGTATCCAAATTTCTTTTTTATAACCATTTTCTATTTTATTTAGCAGATGTTGGTTACTATCAGGGGTTGATACGTGTCATTCAAGAGGTTGGCCTGGGAGTTTCTCCACCAAATGCCTACAAAATTTCAGGAAAGTATTTAGATCTTGAGATTGAAGAGATATCTACTTTTGTAAAGGCCATCCATAAATATTGGGATGAATTTGGCTACACCTTAATGTGTGATTGATGGAAGACACAAAATAGTAAAGATTTGATAATTTTTTTAGTGTATTATCCCGAAGGGAGAGTTTTCATAAAGTCAGTCGACACATCAGGAGAGTCAAAAGCTAGCAATATTTTATTCCATTTGATTGATAGCATCATTGAGGAGATTGGCAAATTAAGAGTGGAACAAGTTGTAACTGACAATGCACTTCCTTTAGGATATGTTGGGAAGAAGTTAATGCAAAAAAGAAAACATCTCTTCTAGACACCTTGTGCAACACACTCTATTGACTTAATACTGAAGGATATGGGTAAGGAAACTACTGTTAAGAAAGTTGTTAAGGAATGTCAAATGTTGACATCGTTCATTTATAACCATGCATAGTGTGTTGAATTGTTGAGAAAAGAAACAAGGGATCAAGAGATCATCAGACAGGCATTACTCAGCTTGCTACACAATTCATCTCCTTGGATTCCCCTTATACCCATCAACAAGCACTAAAGAGATTATTTATTAGTAAAGAATACGACAAAAATTATTTGAAGTTGAAATAGTCAGAGAGAATTCTATCTGAACAATTCTATAATCAAGTCTGGAATGAGAAATTTTAGGAACCAATTATGAATGTAATAAGAACCTTTAGTTCATAAGTTCTGATGCTACGATTTATTGACTCAAATGATCATTCCCGGATGGGATTCTTATATGAAACAATAGAATGAGCAAAATTATAGATAAGGTGACATAGAGGAATAATTGAATTTCATAAATGGGAGAAGATTATTGATCGTTGTTGGGATAAAACATTATCCAGAGATATTCATGTTGTCGATAATTGAGTAAAGTGCCATTTTATAGCACTTTATTAAGTTATGATGATAATATTATTTACTAACATTTAATCATGCTATAGGATACTTTCTATATCCAATATTTCAATATACCAATGATGTCAATAATGGCAATACAATTCTCAAAGTGTTACATAAGGTAATTGAGAGGATGGAGCCAGATATGAGAACAAGAATATTGGCATTACACGAGATGCATTCTAAATCATTAATTTGTATTTTTTTTTTACATAATTAAGAAAGTTTCTAACTTGAGTATATCCATTAAACACGTACATGACTTCAAAAATAATGTCAAGGACATTGGTACACAACAGCAATTGTACCAATTAGGGGTGATACTCTTAGTATATTTGATGTTCAATAATAATGTGTATTTGCTAATTTAAATTATATCAACTTTTTAACAATTTTTTTTGATAAATTGTAGCTAGATGGTGGAGTATTTATGGTCGGCATGTAGCACCTAATCATGCAAAGATAGCAATTAGAATTTTTAAGTCAAACTGTTTCAAGTTCACAATATGAGAGGAATTCGACAGTTATTGGATTGATTCATATGATGATGAGGAACAGACTTAAAATGGAAACATTGGAGAAACTTATTTTTTTTTATTATAACATGCATTTAAGAGCTCAAAACTTTCAAAGGAGAATATCACAGAGGCTGAGATAATCAACTTGTTCACCATATTGAAGATGATGATCCTCTAACATAGTGGATTCGAAAAAAAGAAGAACCTATCTTAAATCATCTAAAAACACAAGAAGCTATTTATTGCCTTTCAGATGAAGAATCATAAGAGGAAGCAAATAGAATAGAGAATATTGTTGATACCAAGGATAGCAGCAATGGTGGTATAGCTAGTGAGGCCAATTTTCAACAATCACAATATGAGGACTCATCTTCACCTTTTCCAATGCATGGAGGAAATGAGTTTTTTTACTCTAATTTATATGGTGGTTATGTACCACAGTATCAATATGATTCACATGGTGAACAAGATGACAATCAACATCCAATAGATAGTATGGGCTCTAGCTATTATGACAAATATCATAATGAAATGTTTTATTTCCAATCAAGTATATCATCAGTTAATGCAAGACCATATGACTTCACACTACCCACATGCTGAGCAATACTATCGATAACAACTCCATTGTACTGATGAGGATGGTGATGGAGAAAACCAATCTCTTCAAGATCAACTTCAAAATAGCATGTGGTTATAAGACATGGTTTATGCTACCTATAATATGATGTTTCATTCTTGTCTTAAATTAATATGTTTCATGTTTATATGTAGTCG
The DNA here is from genome assembly GCA_005019695.1 of Trichopus zeylanicus subsp. travancoricus. Classification (NCBI taxonomy): domain Eukaryota; kingdom Viridiplantae; phylum Streptophyta; class Magnoliopsida; order Dioscoreales; family Dioscoreaceae; genus Trichopus; species Trichopus zeylanicus. The sequence continues at coordinate 48,880 of RXID01015078.1, forward strand.
GGGTGTATATAATATTTTGTACTATGGATAATTTATTTACTTCGTTATCATATTTTGTTGTAGTATTTTTATTTTTAATATTTTTTATTATCTACTTTATATTCATGAATCATGATAATTATATGATATTTCTTTCAAAATAAATAATGGTAAATCATGATGATTATATTACAGTTTTAGACCAAGTTAAGCTTGAAGTAGGAAGAATAATTATGTCCATTCTTCACCAAAAACTTATATTCAATCATAAAATGAATCCATCTTCGGCTTATGATATACTTGGATAAGCTTTAATTCAATGGCATTAAAAAAAAAGGAAGAGTAAATGATCAAATATTTCGTGTCTCTTAACAAGGTTCACTTAATACTATCAATCAATGTCTTACTGTAATTACCCCTGAGCACTTTGCATAGTGTGATATTTATTTCTCAGGTGTTATTGAACCAATTTATTATGTGTTGTTAATGAACAAGGTTATAATTTTTATTTTGGACCTTCGATTATGGTTACACTTCAAAATCACTACCATGAGATCATGCAGAGCTAATTGTTCTTGTTTCTATACTTACAAATGCTCATCTTGATCGCCGAGGTATTAAATTTGTAATTTCACACCCAGATGTTCCAAACTCAACCGATGATGATTATGATGATAATGATGATGATGATGATGATGATTAATTATATTACGTTATAATTGATAGATTATATCTATGACAAGTACAATTTAATGATAAGTTAAATTTTCTTATGTTAATTTTAAATTTTAAATTATATTCATATTATTTCCTATTTATTTTCTATTTTTTATATAGTGATATATAAAAAAGAGATTATGTGAGTGATTAACTATCAAATTAATTTAATTTTTAAATAGTATTTCATGTTATAATAAAATTAGTTATAAATTCTTTTATCATTTTGCATTTTTTAAATTATTCTCTTTTTTTTTGAAGTCAAGTTATCAAAAGATAATTCAACCCTAGTCAACGCATAATTAATAACTAAAAAAATTATTTTGGCCGAAACCAAAATAAGAATGGTTTCAGCCAAAATGTATAATTTTATCTAAGTGTCGAAACCAAAACTCAAAACCTTGATTATAACTATACTATTACTACTATGCTACTATCATACAAACACTATTATACTAGCACTACTACATTATTATTACTATACTGCTACTACAACCATATTATTTACTACTATAGCACTACTACTAGTATTATTATAGTATTATACTAATATAGTAATCTACTATGCTATTAGACTATTATACTAGTACTATATAACTCTACTACTATACTGGTATACCACTATACTACTACTATTACTATACTGCTAATATACTACTATTATACTACTATTTTTTGTACTACTACTAATATAATTACTATTATACTAATACTTCTAACGTACTAGTACTATTATACTACTCTACTATAATACAATTGTCGCAATACCACTATTAGAATTCTGCTACTTATATTATACCACTATAACTATTACCATACTACTACTATAGAAAAATTATTGATACGACTATTACTATAATATTATACTACTATACTGTTATACTACTACTCATATATTATTATACTATTATTGTTACTCTACTACTACTACTATACTCCAACAATAACAACATCAACTACTACTACCATACTAATATTATTACTATACTATAACTACTATTATATTACTCTACTATTATAACACTATGACTATACTACTATTACTCCTCTTACTACTACTACTACAATAGAATTATGTTACTAGACTAATACAACTGCTATATTACTAATAGTATATACTACTAATATAACTATAAAACTTTACTATTATACTACTATACTACTATTACTATCAGACAACTATATTACTATACTATACTACTACTACTACACAACTATAATAACACCATAAGTAAACTACTATATTACCATACTACTACTGTTATATTATAACTACTGTACTATTATATTACTACTACTAGACTATAACTACTGTACTACTATACTACTATTTGTACTATACCACTACTATGACTATACTATTGTTACTACTATTATTCTTCTACTACTACTATACTACTATATTTCTACTACTACTATACTACTATACTTCTATACTATTAAACTACTAATGATATATCATAATACTATGACTACTACTACTACTATTGCTATATTACTACTAGTACTCCTATATAACTTTACTACTATACCATTATAACAAAATACTATTATTATACTATTATTATACTACTACTACTACTATTATACTTCCATACGTCTATACTATTAGTAATATATTACTATAATACTACTATTACGATAAGTAGTATTAATATTGTACTACTATTATACTACTACTATACTGCTATAATTATAGTACTAATACTAGTATACTACTACTATACTGCAAATATTATACTAACACCAATATACTAACACTACTATACTACTATTATACTTCTAGCACTACTATATTGCTATATTAATATACTACTACTATATTATTATACTACTAAAGTAATATTGCTATACTACTATACTACTATACTACTATATGAATAATACAATACTATCATACTATTATATTACTATACTACTACTACTTTTACTACTACTATAATACTATAATACTTTTGCAGCTACTATATTACTTCTACTACTATTATACTATGGTAGTGTATTATTTCTGTACTATCAACGAATTTGGCTTACTTCTATTTACTAGTAGACTACTATAACTGGCTTAACTACTACTATGATTAGACTACGACTAGTACTACTTCTACTACTACTATACTATTATTATTATACTACAAATTACTATTATCGCTACATATCTATATTGCTGTTACGAGAATGTTGGGTCATACTACTAGTCTAAGCTACTAATACTAACACTACTACTAACGAAACTACTCTACTACTACTACTACGTACTACGACTATTAGAGTACAATAATTTAAAAGTAGCAGTTGTTATAATAATAGAATGTATAATTGGTAGAGGAGAAGTAGGTATAGATACAGTACAATAAGTATAATATAGTACAAAAGTAATAGTAAATGATATAGAAGTATAACAATATTATAATAGTAGTATATTAGTTTTAGTAATATAGAAGTAGTAGTAGTATAGTTGTAATAGTAGTATAATGATAGTAGTTATAGTTATAGTATATTTGTAGTATATTAGCAACAACAATATATTAGTAGTAGCAATATAGCTATGATAGTAGTATAAATGTAAGTTAGTAGTAGTTATAGTAGCAGTACTTATCGTAGTGGAAGCAATAGTAGTATAGTATTAGTTGTAACACTAGTAGTGGTATTAATATAATAGTATAGTAAAGTAGTAGTTACTGTTATAGTAGTAGTGGGATAGTAACTGTGTAGTAGTCATATTAGTAGTAATTATAGTGGTAATAAGAATAATAGCAGTAGTTGTATAGTAGTATTACTACTAGTAATATAGTAGTAGTATTATGTAGTAGTAATAGCAATAGTATAGCAGTAGCAGTAGTAGTAATAACACTCAAAGTAGTAGCATTATAACAACAATAGTAGTACAGTATAATGGTGTAATAGTTAGAGTAGTAGTATACCATTAATTTAGTTTTAGTATAATAATAATAGTATTAATAGTAGTCAAATAATAGAAAAAATTGTAGCATAGTACAATAGTTATAATAGTGTTAGAATAGCAGTAATAA